>JANHGB010047468.1:0-21845 GCA_026283785.1 Coracopsis vasa
AGGGTCGCGGGGTGGGAGCGGTGCCTGTGCCGGCCCGAGGCTGTGTCCGCCGGGAGCCCGGGCTCCGCTCACGGCCGCGTGTCCTACCGCCGTGGGCGCGTAGGCAGAGGGGCCGCTGATGCCGGTGGAGATCGCGGCCGCCTTTGTTTGACGGGAGGGGCTGCTGCAGTAGAGTCGTGCCCGGGCCCCCCTCCGCCCGCACGGCAGGGAGGAGAGCGGCTCCCCGGAAAGTTGCACCTTGGGCAGGACGTAAAGCTGCTGTCCAGGGCAGCGCTGGGAATAGCGGGCGCGGGAAGCATCGGGCTGGGCTGCGATACTGCGCCCTGTCGAGCCCTTTCGTAAGGGCTTCCAGGCGATGAAGCTGTAAAGGTGGCTGTGCTCGGTTAGTGGCAGGTCCATGACTGAAAACTTCATAGGTTTTCTTAAAATGCACGAATAACTCTACTATGCATCAGAATTACAGGTATGTAGGTCCTGTATGTCATTCTGTCAATAGGTCTTAAAACAGTACATGCCATAGGTAAATGCCATTCTCGTTTCACAGATGAGGAATACACCAAGTATAATTGCACTAAAACTCTCCTACAGACATGATATGGAAAGAATGTGCCATTTCCTTAAGAGCTGAGTGGCATTTCAGACTGGTATTTATGTAGTTCTACTTTTTGCTAGTGATCCCGTGTTCTTTTTAAAAGGCCAGCTCAAAGCTGTGGAGTTGCTTCCTATGAACCTGCTCCAGCCTTATGCTCTTGGGTTTTACACTGAAGTACGTTAATTCTTGAGGTTGTTAGGTGCTACTACATTATAAACAATGTAGGAAGACACTTTTGAAAGCTCTTCCTAAGTTAAGCAATTTTCACACTGAGATCAGGCATCTGACAGCAGAAACTTGTTTTTGAGGCTGGAGTAGGTCTCTCTAATTGTATGCTTTGACTATAAAATAGCTAACTGTCTAAGAGCTCTATTTAGGAATTCTTTGCTCAAAATAGATGTTTTCATGGTTCTACAATGCAAACCAATCAATTTAAATCGGATCCTGAAGCCATTGTTTGCTGTCAAAGGGAAGAGAGTTGAAAGTTTGAAGACCTGATTTAGCAATGTTTTTACTATGTCAGTGTTTATGGGGCAGAAGACATAGAAGGAGACTTCACAAACAGCAACAGAGTTCTTGGCTTACTTATGTTTCTTTAATTTAATCTTTTAATTAAAATGAGTGAAATAATCATCGTTTTGCTCTCTGGTGTGAGCTTTTAAGAAACAGTATTCCATTTATGAGGCTAGTGCATTTTGAGGGTTGGTTAATGTTCTTTCAACATTTGACCAGTCTTTTTCTGGGGATTATGTTTTTATAAGCCTGAACAGAAGTGACTTACTAAAAGGGAAAGGAGGAAAATAAACTGATGGACAAATTGAAATGCAAAGAATAAATTCCTTAGAGGAATGGGTTTTTTAAACATTCTGTTATACTTTATTCCTTAAGTCTGAAAGACAACTTTTCCAAAGACTAAGCATTACCAATGTATGTAAACAGGGTAGTAAGACTGCTTATCAAGATCTCTTGAAACTTGTCACAACCCAAACAATCAGTGCACATTAAAAACCCGAGGAGGAGGTTTATGAGAAAACTTAGGTTGTAAAACACTAGGAAGCATCTTGAAACAAGCTTGTAGTCCTTGTTGGAAAAACTTTGATGGTCTTTCTATGCACCAGAAGCTTTTGCCTCGACAATGGAGGTGGGCTTTTCTGGCATGCTGTTCATGAGAACAGAATGCTCATGGAATTCTTTCAAGGAAGGGAACAGTCATCCTCCTTCTGCAACATCCATGTTTTGCTGCAGTATGCTGATTTTTTTGAAAAAGAATTGTTTGATATGACTGCTCTTTTTGCATCTTGCTGTTACGCTGTTAAACAGAACTGTTTAACAGAGGGTAGACTAAACATGGAGTAGGAAATAGGAGGCTAAGTAGAAAAACTAAGGGTTTAATTTTACGGTTAGGTAAACTTCAACCACTCTCATATATCCTACACTTTGCTGTTGAAAAGAACAGGCTTAATTTTAGACTGAATAATTCTCTGAATCTTTTTGTCAGGTGGGTTATGAAAAAGTAGAAGGGGAAGGATTTTGGTGCTCTTTTATCTTTTTCTCAATTATAGTAACACTGTCAGAAGAGATGGTGGCAAAATGCTGGTAAGCGAGGACTGTTTAACAACACAGACCTATCTCTGAAGTCTTGTTTTTGGCTTAGAGATTTCTGAAGGAGCTTTTAAACACGAGTACAACTGATCAGATTTAAAATGAAGATCTGAAGATCTGCACGTACGCAGTTTGCATTATTAAAAACCTTTCTGCTTACATCTTGGTGAAAAGGAAAAATGTGTGCCTGTGGTGGAACTTAGCTGTTCCTTTATGTAAATTTACAACAGCAAATGCAGTGTGCTTCTACTATCGTACAGTAACTCTGAGAAATGTAAATTAACTGTTTTCCTTCTGTAACTGGAGAACATATATATTGCACATCTCCCTCTTAAAATTTGCTTGTTATAGAGCTTACAGGTACTTAACAATGTAGACAAATGAACACAAAGGAAGTGCTTATTTTTAGAAGAGGTGAAATTGTTTCAGTTCTTGCTTTCTCTAGGGATAGGAGTTAGGGCTTCATTGCATGTTGCTGAGCTCTTCCATTTGTATTCTCCCACTCAGAAACAAATAGTCTTAATTACAAAATAGCATGCTTCTGCCATTCTAATGAACAGAATGGGTGTGTAAATACAATGTCGTGAATTCCATTATTCATATTGTATTCAAAGTACTGTGTGGTGTGTGCTACTTGATTTAGTAGATGAGGGGGCATTTAAGAATGAAACCATCAACTCCTAAATATACTTAAACATCAAACAAAACTTTCGCTTTGGGAAGGGAAATGGCAGCGGGTAATTCCATATGTATTACATCTTTACCATAATTCTAAACCCTCTCTAAAGCTCTTGTTCTTCTCTATTAAAATAAAAGAATGGATTGTTTAGTCTTTGCCTTGAATGATGCCAGTATTGTTGACCAGCTTTAGAGATTGTGCCTCCTAGTAAAGATTTGTGTAGTATGAACACTCATGAATCAGTATTTCATTTTATATAGGGTGATAGATTCACTGGATTTGAAGACTGCATTATTCTGTAATGTGACAGAACAAACAGCTTGGTGTTTGACTGTGAGTTATGCTGTCCATGGCTAAACAATGCACAATATCTGTTTAAAATGGGAAAAATTCAAGCAGGATGCCTTGAGGTTTCCTTATCCAAATACTTTGAACTCCAGCTGTGGAATAGGCTGTGTTCCTTAACAAGTGATGTTATAATGAAAAAGCTATGTGAGGATAAACTCCTAAGTATAGATCGGTATGCCATGTGGCTCCTAGTCATACATCTTTTGAAACTGTGAAGAACTCCCAAGCAGTGTGATTTGTTTTAAATGGTTTTTTTGTGGCATTTATTCTAAGAATCTGACCTTAAGGTGGGAAACAATGCACTGTAGCTGTAAAGAATGTGTAGAGAATACCAGAGCCGTTGTTTGGCCAGAACTGGACATCTACAACTTAATAGACAAATGCTCCTACTCACTTGTCCTTGTAAGTCTGAATTTGGTCTTTAGCTTACATACGTAGATGGAGTAATCATTTTGGCCAGGCTGCCAAACTGAAGGTTAGCACAAAACAATCTTGGAACAGTGTTCTGTCTATTACAATGTCCAGTTGATAAGATAATTGGGAAAAAGCAGGAAAATAGCATGTTAAAACAAGGGCACCTAAATCAAGTGAAAATGGAATTTGTTTTCTCATCTAGCTGCAACTACTGATGATGCAGTACATACCTCTTGTATATTAAGTTTTTCTTGAAGTGAATCTAAGTTTTTCTTGAAGTTTCTTCTGTTTCTTTCCCATTAGTGATGCTAGTTCTATGTGAAAACTACCCAGATTGTTTTACACTCATGCAGAAGACAACCTGGTTGTGGTCCAACTGCTTGGAAGGATGCAGAAAATTAGAGATTTTTAGAAATCTGTTGAATTCTTAACATGTAATACCCTGCACAGAGTCATTACAATTTTAGCAGTATCAGCAAGATTTATTTCTGTCACATTATGTTAGCTTTTAAATTACATGTGTTTCTACACATGTAGGTAATAATGTAGGATATCTAGCACTACTGATGCTGTTGAACAAATATCAAGCTTCCCTCTAGGAAGAAATTGAGTGTTCAGATGACTTACTTCTTAATTTGAAACAACCATAGTCACTGCACCCTGGAAATGACTGAAGTGCAATTCAGATTAAGTGCTGGAGAACACCTGACGTGTAAAATTAATGTTTTGGAGCACATGAAACAATTCTTGTCTCCTAGGTTTATGAGCTTGAAAAGCAGAATAGCTACATTTATTTATCAGTTTATGTCTTTTGATATTAATATTTCATGATAAGCATCTGAAACTTTGATTTAGCACTTTGATCCTATATGATCTGAGCAATTCGGTGAAGGGGTAAAGGTGGAAAACAGCAAAGTAAGCAAGAGTGCAGATGGCTGTGGCGTAGGTCTGGCCTTACGAACATTTACAGTGTCTTTTATGTTTATTCTTCTAAAATATGAGTGCTATAAACATGGTGAAGTGTAGTTAACTAACGGACACCTTGGGTAGAGATGCTGATGCTGTACTAGGCAGATGGGGGAAGTGAAGATGACCTGTGGAAGAAGGACCAAGAGAGGAACTAAGGAAGCTTAATGAAATCAGAGTATCTTCTAGGTTTTAGGACTGACTTAGACTTTGCATTATAGATGGTATAGGAATGTTCCACTTAAGCTAACTTTCTTTTTGAATACTGGAAATAACATGGAGCAGTTATAACAGCAATAAAACACTACATGTATTTTATTAAAATGCTTTAAAATTAGATGGTTATTGGCTCTATAACTTACATGCACACATGATTTCTTTGTTTAGATCTTCACCTTGCTGCTGAGCTTGGTAAGACACTCCTGGACCGTAACACTGAACTAGAAGAATCTTTACAGCAAATGTATGCCACAAATCAAGAACAACTGCAGGAGATTGAGGTAAATATTTAAGGGATCTAAGTGTTAAAGCATCTAGACCTGCAACACAATAGCCTGTAAGTTTGGATCTGACTTTCTTGACATCTGATGGATACTTTTAAGAAAAAATACTGAGCACCCTTTAACCACTTCAGCTACTTTGAGCATTTGAGAATCTGTGCTTTCAAATCACAGCTAGATGATAGCTGATCATAGTTGTAACTGTTTTCTGATTACCACAAGCTTTGTGTCTTTAAACTTCATGCTGAATTTGGCTTGTTTAGTAACAAGTGACTAGCATTTTTCTTTTTGTACAGAAAAGTTACTTCAGTTATTCTATTGCTAAACTTTGCTGATCTTTCCAAGTAAAATGCCATTAAATTATATGATGATAAATAAATAATTTAAATTAGTATATGAAAATATTAGTGGTTACAGCATTTAAATGTAAATGCTGGTAAGTGCAGGAGAGAGACTTAGGTTTGAGGATAGGTACTTCCACTAAATGGAGCTGTGGTAGATGGAGCTAGCTTATTTCAATTTAAAAAATGAAACACACACCCCTCATCATCCCTATCCCCCCAAAGTAAACCCCCCAAAACAAACCCAACAAAACAACTACAAAACCAAACACTGAAATAGTATCTAAATACAGGACATAATAGATCTATTCTGTATTTTTGTGTTTTCCAGAGGGGGAAAATTTCATTACTACCTTTTCAAAACCACTCATCTTTGTATTATTTGGTGGAAAAATCCTGGCCATTTTTGGCAATTAGCTTTTTTACATTGGCTGTGTTCATGCAGACCTGGCATTTATCAGCATAATGAGTTTTTTCACCATCTATTACAGAGCAATTCATGGTCTCTAATTAAATTATTAAATATTCAGTACCTTGACTGACAGCATATTGGAAATGCAGTCAGTGTTTCAGTCTGGTTCTGGTATGAATCCCAGGGAACAGGCTGTGACTGGTATACACTGGATTTTTACAAAACCAAGTCCCTTTGTGCAAGCAGTACATGTGCAGTTACAGATGGGGTGTGGATTTTGTACAGCTGCAACTTCAACTTAAAACACTTATCATTTGGTAATAGGTAACTTCAAAAATCCTAAGCTTAGTACATATACATATATAGGTGTCTTTAGTCATGTTAACCCAAATGCAGTGTTTTTATTAGGTGATGCACAATATCTGGGTGCAGGTTGTTGTGGGTTTTGGTTTTTTGTTTTTGTTTTTTTTTTTTGTTTTCCTAAGATACTTCTGGTTTGTACCTCATTCTTTGGCTCTTTATTATGTGCCAAACGTCATCTTTGTTATGCTATTCATTCTGTCATACAATGGTTGGAATGGCTGCTATTTGTATTAGTGCTACAGTATTACAGAAAATGTACTTACTTATGCAGAGACTTAAAATAACTCATTGCCATGAATGGTTTTTATAGAAAGATTAATTCTTAAGATCTAGAGAGGACAAACACTTCAAGGTGTTATGCAAACACTGTTCTCCTTAAGGTTCAACACCTGGAGGAACAGCCATGTTTAAGGAAGTGTTTAACACAGTTACAACACACCTTTTGAAGTAACAGCATAACTTTGTGACAGATAACTAACTTGGCTCATTGAGTGTAGCTCATGAAATATAGAAGATATCTTATTGCTAAGCTGCATTCATTTATAGAAATAGCCCAGTGCCATTAAGGATAAAATATCTTGTTGGTTTAAGCAAGTTTGCTTCAGGTGTTTTGGTGGGTTACTGTCTACGTAAGAGCTTCAGCACTAGGAAGTGGTCAGAATGTCCTTCCAGCAGTGGTCTATAGTTGGTGTGTTGCAAAGGAAAAAGCAAAATGAACCCCGTTCTTGAAATAACCAGAGAGAACCTCAAGATGGAGGAACTGAATATATCAGATTACTTGCACAAGGGATTGCTACAGGAATTCACCAAAACAAATGGGGATAAAGTTAGCATACGCAAGGTGCAGTACACTTTAGCTGGTAAAAGCAGTTCAGTCAGTTATTTTCATACCTAGTGTTCTGTCTTTGGTGGGAACATAGCTTACTGCACTGCTCAGGATACATGTGCAAGTGGCATAACCAGTCTCTGTGCTTGACTTTTCCTTACTTGCAAGTGCTTGTCTCTGTAACCCAAAGGTGATCTTTCTTCTGTTCTGTAGCTACTCTGCTGCACTTTTTACCTGCTTTTTCAGTGCAGTGTGTCAGTGTTAATCTTTGGGTTCCCCCCCCCCCCCCATTAATTCACATCTTATGGGTAGCAAAGTCTAGAACTGTCTAAGAAATCATTGTGAAATACAGTACTTGTCTGCACTGAAAAGGAAGGGTCAAAGGCTTTGAAATGCTTAAGATTACATCTAATATATTAAACACAACATTTTACAGCCTTGGATCATTATATCTGACCTCTGTACTGACACATGTACCACTAACTAATCACAGTACATTTAATAAATACTGGATTGAAAGGGCAACTTCATTCCTGTCTCAATCTGTTCTCAGCACTCAGACTTCAGAAATACTGACACTCTCCTTTTATCATGTGGTAGAACAAAGTCTCAGCTGCTGCTTCATGTTAGGTGCTTAGTTGCAGGGGAGGTGGAATAAATGTGAACTTCTAAAGTATGGATCACCACATCTATACTTTGTTCTCATGGCCTTGTTATACCAAGCCAACCTGACACCAACACTGAAGATATTTGAGACACAAGGTGAAGAAAATGGTGCTTCACTTCTAGTAAGCTAAAACTTCTGCAAAAGCCCATTGTAACAAGTAGTAAAATCAATTCTGGCACCAAAGCCACCAAAGGCTTCTGTGCTCAGCCATGCTTATATTGCTGAAGAAACTCTGAAGATCTCCAGTGCCTTCTGAGAACAACCAGTAGGGAAAGTTAATCTGAAATGGGTCACACTGAGATTCTGCTGCTAATCCATGTACTATTTTTGTGTAAATCCTAGGTCATGTGCAGACAGGCTACAAAAGGATCTAGCCAACTGCTATCATGTTGATCTTCTGGAAGTCTGTATGTAGTAGTTACTAGTCCTAGATTAACTTATTATCTGTTCTTAAATCGCCTAAAATGTGAACTCATCAGTCTTCTAATGAGGTAACAGGTTAAGTAGAATATTAGAAGTTTTGAGTATGTACAGGTGTATATAAAGAGAAGAAATTCTGCATACAAGTCTGGATGCTTCTACTTGAAGTTTACTTTTCAGTAAGTAGCATGTAGTAATACAGAATATGTTGCAAGAAATAAATTCTATGTAAGAACAAAGTACTTCAGATTTACAGGGTTAGGTTTTTTGTTCATGTTTGCATCATGCAAATTCTTGTGTAGATTTTTAGAATTGGGTCAGTCCTATCCTGGGTGGGATAATCTAAGACACTTGTATTAAAAGCTTTAAGTGATAGTTAACTGCTCTTGGACTGAGAATTCCAAGCTTTCTGACATTACTCAAGTAACTTAAGTCTGTGTTGCTCATTGTAAAACTAAAGAGGATTAAAATGAGTACTTCGTGTGGAGTTTTATTTTTTTAGAAGGCAGGAGACCTTTGTTTGGGATTACAGTAACTGGAATAGTTCCCTGTGAGTAATTAAAGATTGAATTCAGTAATTTGATTATACTTCTGATGCATAGTAGCCCATATACTGTCTTAAGTGTGACCACAACCTAAATTCTCTTCTGCTGAACCTAATGCTGCTTCAGACTGGAAAAACATAGGTTAGCTGAAAAGAAATTTAATTATGGATGGTGGTACCCAATATTTCAGATATAATGTTAAGAAAATTGTTGGGTCAACATTGTTAGGAAATTTCTGTTGGAGCTCACTGCAACTTCTGGAAGGACTCAGAGGATAGTTAAGGGCTGTTCTCCCAAGGCTGGATTCAAGGCTATATCAGTGAATACTGCAGTCTGGACAAACCCAATCCAGAAGGCTCCAGGCCAAAGCCTACAGCAAGTCTAAACACAGCTGGCACAACCAAACCCAGCTCCTTGGGATAAAAGGCTGGTTGATCCACTGGGGTTGATCTCCGTGACAAAAGCAAACTGAGTTACTTGTAGCTCTTTGCAACTAAACGTATATCAAAGCAACCACTGGAATCTACATTTCTGAAACTTAGAAGTTTCCCTATGAATATGAATAGAATTGCAGAATAGTAGTTCTATCTCTGTTTCAAGTGTAAATTAATAACAGCAATACTGTCTTGCAGTACCTCACAAAGCAAGTGGAGCTCTTGCGTCAGATGAACGATCAGCATGCCAAAGTCTATGAGCAGCTGGATGTGACAGCAAGAGAGCTGGAAGACACTAATCAAAAACTAGTTGCAGACAGTAGAGCTTCCCAACAAAAGATATTAAGGTAAACTTTTACTAGATCCTTCCTAGATAATGTGAAAAAATCACTCCAAGTGTATATTTGTGTAGTTATTGGATGGCCATCTCTGTCTAGCAGTGTTCTACAGTACTCTTAGATTGGAAGGATAGCGTTTTTTAAAGGTCTTTTGGGGCCAAAGACCAGCTTTCAGAGAAGAAAATACACTACAAGGGGATGGGAAATTCACATCTACTTGCTTAAACACTCAAATGTCTTTCACCTTTTAGTTTGACCGAGACCATTGAATACCTGCAAACACACATAGATGACCTGCAACGACAAGTAGAAGAACTGAAAAAGCCTGGGCGAGGCCGTATGAACCACGAGAGATCTGACCAGCCAAGATCAATGCATAGTTTCTCATGTTTGAAGGAGCTGTATGATCTTCGCCAGTAAGACTTTTTACCTTGCATAGCAAAAAGAATACTGAAATTATTTTAGGCAAAGCTCTAAAAACTAAGACCCAAGCACAGAGGTCAAACAAGCTAGCAGAAAAACCTCTGATGTTCACAACTTATCAAAGCACCTGCACAAGCCTGCACTATGTGGTGGTGCCACTGCTTCTGGCATACTTCTAGACCACATTAGTATTTGTGTGAGAGGAACTGCCTTGAAGGGTTCTCTCCCAAAGTCTCCACCCATATCAAATTGCAGCCTAGAAAGTTTACAGCAGTTTGTACCCCACTTTTTTTTTTAGTCAAAACCAGACAGATAATCTGAAAAACAAACATCCTAAATGCAAAATAATTTCTGTAACTTACCTTTTCCTTGGATGTCTGTGGATATTTTCTTTTCAAGGAAGGCAGGATTCCTGCAATAGTCTATTTGAATTTAAACTGGTTAAAATGATGCTTAGGCTGGTAAAATGGTGCCTGGAGCTCTGGGCCGTATTTTTAATTTGGAGCAGTTTTCCCCAGCTGGACTGCATTAGTATGCCCATCAGGACAACCACCTGGGGTAAAAGCTCAGACTAGCTTCAGTCCTAGAAGGTTCACTTATGAAATGAAAGGTTAATTTCACAAGTGAAGCACTTCCATAGACACAAAAGCCTATGGAGGCTTTTGTGTCTGGGCTTCAGCACTACATGGAGGTAGGACTGTAGAATAAATCCGTACATCCAAAAGGAAGTTATTTCTTGATAATTTAAATAAGTGGATTCCTTCAAATTGCCCAAGGCTTGTGCAAGTACCAGGCTACAGAATTGCCTTGTCAAATTTTGATGCTTGTTTCCACAATCAACAGTGCCAAAAGTTACAAGAGTGGAGTGCTGTGGAAAAAAATCCGAGTGTCAGAATACTGCATGACATGGAGGCAGTGTTTAAATAAACTTAAATTATAGGTCTAATTATTCAATAAGCTTGTCTGTAACCTGAAACTGTTCCTAAGCTGCCATTCTGCTTAAGATGGGAGGCTTGATTTGATGGCATATCAGTATTTACGAACTCTGCTCCGATGATTAAATGGACAGATAGGTTAGTAAAATGACTGCTATGTACTTTGAGGTGTGTTAGCACCTAGTTAAAATCTGTTAAAATCAGATTAGTTTAAATCTGTCATTAGTTACCCAGGACAGGAGAACTTTAGGAGGTGTGGTCAGCTGTACTTCCTACATTTGATAATGCTTATTTTGTTTCTGCAGGTATTTTGTTTATGACCACGTGTTTGCAGAAAAGATTACTTCGATGGATAATCAGCTAAGTCCTCTAGAAGAAGAAAATGAGAACTTAAAAAAGGCAGTTACAGTTCTGCAAGCCCAACTGAACCTAGAAAAAGAGAAGAGGGTAACAATGGAAGAGGAATATAGTCTTATGGTAAAAGAAAATTGTGACCTTGAACAGAGGCTTGCCGATATAGACTTGTATCGGGCTCGTGCAGAGGAGTTGGAAGTGGAAGTAGCTGAAATGCGACAAATACTTCAGTCTGAAAACACATTACATAAAACAGAGAAATTGGTGCCAGAATCCTTTTTCATTTCATTCAAGGAGCCTTTAGAAAGGGAGCTTGGTCAGAGCCCAGCGGATGATGGGCTTCTGACTGTATCAGAGTTTGAGAAGAAGGCGCTGAAACGGAGCAGCAGTGAAACCTTCCTGAGCAGTGCTGCAGGGGGAGACATTCTAAGGGACCACGAAGAAACATGTATTAGAAGAGCTGAAGCTGTGAAGCAGCGAGGAGTCTCTGTACTTAATGAAGTTGATGCTCAGTATAACGCTCTGAAAGTGAAGTATGAGGAACTTTTGAAGAGGTGTCAAACAGCTGAAGATTCTTTGAAAAACAAGGCTGTACAAACACTGAAGCAGTATTCCAAAGACCTAACTGGGGGGAATACCCAGTATGATCTTCCAACTAGCAACCAAGAATTCACAAATGTGGAGTTAAGTGACTCTCCCACAAATGCTCTTCCTGAATATAAAGCACTCTTCAAGGAAATTTTTAGCTGTATCAAAAAAACAAAGGAAGAAATAGATGAACACAGAGCTAAGTACAAGTCCCTCTCCTCTCAGCCGTAACATTGGACATGCTGATGACCTGTTTTCTACTGATGGCTGATGTTAGTCAAGAAGGGGAAAAACTTCACACTGATGTCAGAAGACCCCTTATACAATGTATTTCTTGAGCACTCAAAATGAATGTTTTGAATTGGCTTGTAGGCCTGTAGTTAACAATCTAGTTAGTTAACAGCTAGTCTGCCTATACCTACGTAGCAATAGGTTAAATGTTGTTTAGCACTGTCACACAAACTAGTGGTTGTAAAGCAAGCAAACATCATAGCTTAATACTACACTACTACTTCATACTACACTTAATCTCTGGCCAGAGCAGTTAACTGACTCTAGTTTCCTTAGTCCACTTAAAAAGTAACAGAGCTAAGAAATCTGTACTCTCACACGGAGCCAAACTAAAGCTTTCCTTTGGTTTACACTGATGATCTAGCCCTGTAACTATGTCTCTGTGGAAAATAAGTAAAACCAAAGCCCATGACCAGTGTCCTGGGCAGCCTCTCCTCAATTCTTGAGACTGAAGGTAGCAGTCTAGGTGAGCTTGCTTTGGCAGGGAGGTGGGGAGCTGGCACAGCAGCCTCAACTGTGCTTGGTTTAAGCTAGTACCATGTTTTCACATGCACTAAGCTCTCCCCCAATTAGTATGTCTTCCTATTGAGAAAGGATTTGATGTAAAGTTTGCGTGGCTTTTTAGGTATGGTTTCTTATGTAGGGCACTTTGAAGGCAAGATACTGTGAATTGATGATGTATGTTATTTGGGACCTACTGTTCTTTGGTGGAATGTCTGCAAAGTACATTTTTATGTGTATTTGGTAAGATAGAAAGTTGCAACTTAGCTATTTAACTTTAGGAGTAGTATTGATGTAGTGGGATAGCTTTTAATCTTACATACCACAAACTCCAAGTGCTTGAAGGAGACAGGCCAGGTGAAAACTTACCACATTGTTTTGTCTCTTGCTACCAGTGTCAGCTTCTGTGGATGATCCCATGCTGCCTGGGGGGTGGGAGGATGGACACAACTCTGCCAGAACACATCCTGCTGAAAACGGGGGACCATGCTCTTGTTCTTCCTCCCCTTCTCCACTCCCTACTAATAATCTGTATATACTGAAATTCTGAAAAGCAAAGACCATGAAGTATGTTCTTTAGAACTGCTTCGAAGTCCTAAGAAAACAAAGGTTAAGAGACTAAAAGGGGGAAGGCACAACGAAAGGTGACATCCTTTTCCTTATTAAAGGGTTCTTGGGATCAACTTTCTGCCCAAGTTGCTGTGATACACCAAACCATTGACAAAGAATGTTGACAATTTCTCAGTGTTGGTTCAACTGCTGCTGTTGCAGTTTGCCTTATGTTGTACCCTGCTGAGTTCGTGGATAGCTGTCCTTCAGCTGCAGTATTAAGACTTCGTTTTGTGGGAGTTTCTCTAAAACATGTATTGCATTTTGAGGATTATTTAAAAATGGGAATCTGACTCTTGTATTTTTCTAAGCATAGAAATAATTCTGTCAAGCCACATGTGTAGCTAGTAATTACACCCATGTGTGCCAGTAGAGAACCAGTAAACTTGTTGCAGATGGCACCTGCGTTATGTAGTCTTGCATCTTTCCCACATGGCTCAAATGGAGTTCCCATTACAGTTGTATTTTTAAAAAGGTTATGTCATATGGAAAAGGATAGGCCTATCTAGGATAGAAATCTGGGGGGATTGAAGTAGTTTCTCCTCAGTGTTGTGGTGTTCGTCAGTGCTGTTCAAAAAGGAGGGGAAAACCCAAAAAAGGCAGAAAAGCTGCTGTTTCTGTCATCAGGTTAACTGTATTGTCACTGTTTCCTTAACCCTTGGATCTGTATCACCTGGAGGTCTGCTCTGATTCAGGTATGGGGAAGTAGTAACCCTACATGAGAAAGGTATGGCATGTTACTCACAAACCCTTTACTGCTCCCTCCTCACTGCTTTAGGGGAAGGGGGACCCACACCTGCCGGACCAGAGGACATGTAAAATTCACATTTTGGTGAAGTGGGTGATCTCCAGTAGGTTGTTACTGTTGGCTAATTTTGAGTACTTTATACACACCATTTTTATGCTTTAAAAATACCAAAAACGTCCTCAGCTTTCCACAGAACTACTTGATTCTTGTGCAGTGTAACTTCTCCTTGGCTACCTGTGCTGGTGCTTGGCTCTGGCTGTACTGTACTTTAACCTTAACTGTACATATTATGCAATAAAAAACTCCAAGGCTGGGCTCTGCTTTCATAACCTCTCTCAGACTTTGGCCTTCATCAAGGGCAGCTTTAAGATGCAGCCACAGGTATCGCTCTGGCAACAGGGCTGTGCTGGATGCATGCCACCAACCAAGACAAAGGCTGTAGAAGCTTCCTGAACTTAAAACACCTCCCTGATATATTGGTGTAGTTAATAAAGTACACTAGCATATTAATTAAGGTAGAGTTTTAGTAGTTTAAAAATAGATACTTTCCGTAGAAATGTGAAATGCTTTAAGTATGGTAACAATATTCTTAGCCAAGCTTACCTGGATTAACTACCTTAATCTGCTTATTTTAGTCAACAACTCAACTCGCCTTTTCAGAGCATAAGTAGATGAAATTAACAGAATCTCCTTGAGCTTCTCATGTGATGGAAAGTATTACAAAGAACAGCACCAGTAAAGTAACCGTCTTGTACAGTGCTTACACAGTAGGATATTCCTTAACCATATCGCAGCTAGGCTTCCATGACAAACCTGCAACAGAGAGTGGTTACCACATCCTGCACAACAGACCATTAGCTCAAAAGCTAAGCCCATGATGCAAGCAAAATGATATAAAGCAGTTCACTATCTACCTCTAACCTCTACTAAAATAATTCCTGACCTTTCCTTCCTCTGTAAGGCTTCAGGCCAGAAGAGGAGTGGGTGCACCTTCCGTTTCTTCTTGGACAAATACAAGGCTGGGTAGAATTGACCTCCGAGATAAAATTTTATTTAAAAAATTACACAAAATAGAGGTTTTACATTGTTGCCCTGTGACAACTACAGCTGGATGCCTTCCAGAGGGTGCACTCAGCTACTTACCTACTTACCTCACTGCATTTGCACTCAGTAATGCAAAAAGTCCCCCAAACAAAATCTGCACCACTAAAAGTAATCCAGTAGTTCTGCATCTCTTCTAAATGCAGGTGCTTTTCCAAATGACTCATTTCACAGACAATAGGCAAGAACAGTCACTACGTAGTACAGAGCTCAAAGATTTTGTCTTCCCCCCTCCCCAGCATTTCCATGAACATGACTGTCTTCTCTTTTTATATAGAGAGGGCTGCACGGGCTATTACAATGCTCAGCCTGAAGCATGAGCATCCAGGTATTTAACAGAAACTGGGATGTTTGTAAACAAATTTAATTTATTGGCATTACTTATAAAGTATTAGATCATGATTTTCCATCATGTCTGGGTCAGTATACGGTTTTATTTCTTTATAATGAAACAGAACGAGAATTGAAATACATTAGAAGTCCACGATTAATCAAGCTGCAGACAGGGTCCCATGTTGTTCTCCCAGTTGCTCTTGCGCCTAGGTGGCCATGCAGACACGGGTGTGAGCATGTTGGGATGTCAGTGACTGTCTTGCCTGCAACGCCCAGGTCCCCCAAAGTAGGTCAGGTCCTGCCCGCACTCCCGAGGTCACGGCCATTACTCTGTGCCGCATGCTGCAGGTTTCCTCTTTCATCCTGGAGATCACTTGAAACCGCTACCACCACTGTCAGGACTGCACCGTCCCCTTAAGATACCACATTCCACCATAGCTCACACAGCAGTCCTGGGGAGAGAGGGAAAAGCGTGTAAGGTGCTGGGAGCCATAGTCTGGCTTTGAGACAACTCATGACAAGTGTCTTCTGTCCAGTGCACAAGAGCATGAATCAGAAGCAACAGGTTATCTCCACCCTAAGACCATACACCTTAAACGAAGATAACAGACATGAGAGGGGGAAGATTGAGAGGACACAAGGACAAACAATGCAGTGGCAGCAAGAAAGCAGGCTTTCAGGAGGAGAAGATGTGCAGTCGCACAGCAGCCAGCTTGGCAGAGGGTGAGGACAAAGGGCACTGAGGCATATGCAGGCTGAAGCTCAGGTGGAGAGGCTAAAGGGGCAATGGAAAGGGCTGAAATGTAAAAGCAGTTGCCAGGTCTTTCTTAAGAAACAATTTTCTACGATAATGAACTGTTGCACCTCAGACCCATCCTTTGGTATTCTGACCACACGCCTGCCATTCTTACAGCAGGTAAGCACCCCAGCAAAGGAGTCCACTAAGTGGGTTTTCTTGTGGCTCATTTTCTTATTTCTTCTATTAGATGAGCACCAAGTCTCTTGAGTTCTAAGCTAATGCCTTCTCTTTCTTTTGCTCCCACCCTCCCACTTAGGTAATTCAACACAGGCTTAAGTACTGGTACCAGACTGATGCTGCAGAGCTTAAAGGGGAAAAGGTATCTTTTTGTGAAGTCTTGGGACTTGCACATTGCAAAAACAAATACAAAAATTAAGTGTGGAGGGTAGAAAGAGGGTTTGCAGACTTGATCTGCAGATGCAAGAATACAAACCCTGTCAATCTGTTCCTCTGTGTATAAAAAAGGAGCACACGCAGATGGGGAAATAGAAGTCAACAAATCCAATTACATTCAAAGAGGAATCCACTCTCTTGTGGCTTAAAGAAGCCAGAGAATCTTCCTGTTCCATTAAATCATACTTCTACATTTTATTTCAGAAATAAAGATAATTTCACATACTTCTGCGACAAATGTATTCGTGGCAAAGCAGCCTGGCACAACACAAGGCTGGCTGCACAACCATTCAGTGACTTACAGAGGAAGGTATTTTTTCTAGAAATAGGTTATCTGTTAAATAGCAACAGCACCACGAAAAACTAATGCCAGTACATTGTTTAGATGTTCCAGGAGAACTGATATTTGAGCCCGTCTAGTTGCTTGACAGATCTCCCCAGCACAGGCAAGCCACATGAAATATCCTTGAGCAGGCAGAAACATCTGAGCTTATTTTAATGCTAAGACAACCAGGCTCTTTCAAGCAAGACCAGTTTGCTTATTATCACAGCAACAGATCTGTAATTTTTCAAATATGCTATTGTTCTGTTTGCAAATCCCAATGTAATAAAGAACTTAAGTACTTCTCTCATTGAAGTGGGTGACCGTAAGCAAAGGCCCAGTGACAATGATTAAAGTATTACTTCAGTTGGCAACTTTCTACTTAGCCATCCTGCATCGCTTTTAAAGCTTGTCAATCTTGGCCTGTATGGTCTGTACTTTATACCTTCAACTTCTTTTAGCAAGTAAATGGTGCATCTTCAAAGACAGAGATGAAAGGATTCAAATAAACATTCACAATGTGTTAACTATTACTTAGCCTGCTTGTTTTGGCTAGGATTTTGCTGTGTACTTTGCTTGTACTTTTGGCTTGTATTTTGCTGCATGTTCTACTACAGGATGAAATGCATTTCCTTCTCAATGTGTGGCACTTGTGCCCTTCAGCATTCATTTACCAGCATTCAGCTGGTAAACCTGGAGCACTGTGCAGCACCCTCCCACCTCCTTCCTGTTTAACTCCACTCTACTGGAAAATAACTCTGAAGTATCATATTTACTACATTCTATTCTCTGCTGGTCCAAGATGACAAATAAAGATCTGTTGCAATAATACAAAATAACATGTGAGTCAAAACCACTACTCCTTGGAGGGAAAGAAGGTAGAACGAGACAAGTGTATTTTTAAGAAAGCAAGCTGAAACCCAGGCTTTTTCCACACTCCAATTGTTCTGTCATCCTTAGCATTTGTCAATCCAAGGTAGAATATGATCCTTTGCTCAAACTGAGCATTAAAAATTCATGCATTAATTGGATCAAACCCACAACAGAACAGAAACGTACCTTTAACACTCTATCCACCTCCTGCTTGTTTAGATCTTCCCCACATTCTTGACTCAGCTGATTCTGGATCACATTCCTGCGCACTCGATAATTTTTTGAAAAGATTTCAAGCAAAACTTGGCGATGCTTTAAAGGAAAATGTATCATAAATACAGAGAGAACAACCACCTACCCGTACCCATCCACATATCACAACTGTACTAAACATTCACCGAACTACATTAGTGGATTCTTGTTTCATAATCCTGAAACCTTCCCACATCCATCTGCTCTCCAGCAGTGCTCTAGCCTCCGAGGGTTCTACATGGATCTCTCCATACCGCGATCCCCACTGTCCTGTGACCTGGGGCACCTCCAAAGGTACAAGAACATGATGAAGAAGGAGCTGCAACATATTCCTCTCAAATACTTCTGGGAGTTCACGTGGTCCACTCCAGCCAGGAGGTTGGATACTCCTTGACCCTTCCCTATAAGGATTTATTTAGATCATGGACACAGAAGTTACGTTGTCCATCCACATTTTGTTAGGCACCTCCCCTTCTGCTTCATTGACTCTGATAGCAATTAAAACTCAGGAGATGCTCACATATGCTGCAGTAATTTCCTATTACAAGTATAAACAGATACATCAGGCAACAACATCATTTCATCTCTGGTTAATGTTGCATTACCATCAGACAAAAAAAAAATTGGACCGGATCCTGGTGGGAGGCCTGTGTCAGTGAATATTTTCTCTCCACAGCTCCTAAATGACTTGTATTCCACTGAGCTAGTTGCTGACATGTATTGCCAACATATTACATTGTTTCTACCCACACCGCCTTGTCTTGACACAGCAATGATCACTCTGTGAGCTTCCAGCTTCCTCTCAGCTGGAAATAGGTTGGTATTGGAAACTGGACACTTCAGTAGCAAAAAGAGGAAAATTACCTGCCGTACCAGTCCCAGAAACACAAATTCACTGAACTGAACTGAACACAAATTCAAACAATGCCAAATGCTCAACAAACATGTATTTGGGAATGTCACTTCTTTTTATCTTTACCTGATCGTAAGTGTCACCAGCTTCCCAAAGTGCATAGACCTTTAATTCATCTGGTGAAGCAGCAGTCTGTGGAGGAAACTGAGAACAAGAGCCTGTTAAAAATAACCATCTATTTAATGAGTTCCACTTAATGATTCTGTGATACAGTATCCCTGGACACTTATTACTGAATCAAAAATGTCATTGCCATGTAATGAGAACTGCTGAAACATAAGCTTCTCTCCCATTCCACATTAGAAGGGGTAACCTTGCTCTAGCAGCCTCCATGCCTCCTCAAGCATGGCCCGTCCTGTGGCCATGGGAAAGACACCTTCTCACAGGCCCAGTGACTTCAGCAGAGACATCATCTGTCTCAAACCTGTCCTGCTGGTGATCCTGAAGCACACAGACCCTGAATTAATGAGGGCTAAGTATGGCGTAGGGAATGGGATGAGCATGCACCACAATGTGTGCCTTGATATACCCAAGCCATGTTAAACTGATGCTCCTGGTGGAGTAACCCACACCACTGCCATGTCTGGCATATAGCCAGTCTTTTCAGAGCTTTAAAAGGAACTACTGGGAACACTGGAACCCCATGGGTTTTGCAGGAGGCCTGCTTCCCACTGGTGGAGGGTCAACTACCAGTACCAGAACAATACCAGGGCCTGGACCTTAGCCAGTATCTCACGGCAAGACGTCTAGATTTTTCCTGTCCACCAGCGTTTGCTTCCAGACCATCCAGAGCAGTGGTCAACTGAGAGTACCAAGTGCATTGCAGGGTCTTTCTAGAGGTTTTTACATTTACAGTGGCAGATTTTAGAGATTCAAATTGCTTCACTAATCCCAAGTTGGTGTCATTGTGCTTCTGCTGCATTTGTCATCTGTTTTGGGGCAGACTACATGACTCCAGAAGACTGAACGCTGGTGGACAGTGAATGAGATACTTGCTCATTTCAGGCTCCAAAACTGAAGTGGTTTTGGTTTTGCTTGTTTGTTCCCTCTCCAACATGTGCCAAGCTATAGCGAAATACATTTGTTTTTTCTGATGCAGAGGCCTCACACCTCTGCACACAGGACGGAACACAACTGCTTCCTCTGCATACCCCAAACCCCTGAAAAACAAAATGCCATCCATTTGCCTTAGCATTTCCCCTTGGAGCAGTGACTAACAAACAGTGCTGAATATGCTTTCATTCCTGACACATCTCTCATCGGCCACTAACAATTTCTTCCTTGCTAACCATCCACATGACCTAAAATCAATCATCAATGAAGAACTAACAAGCCAGCCCTGATTGTTCCAGTATCCCTCAAATCCTGGTTGCTGGGACAAACCAAACCTTTTTTCCCAGCCTCATACACCACACCAACAGACTTGTGCATCACAGAGTGAAAGATAAGCCTTTCCTTTCATGCTCTGCCTCCAATCTTATTGCAAAGAGAAAGAGTTTTGTCCAACAGAAACTGCCTGGTGAGATTAGCAGCTTTGGCTCTCACGTTGGTCCAAATGGCTGGAATATAACAAGGTTTTATACTTGGTTTAGAGACAGGATTCAGGTTTATTTGGCTTCCAACACCTGATGTGATTCTTTTCCTGTAAGGATGTTTGCTTTTGGGGAACAGTATCTCTTGTAAGCTTCCAGCACAGATAAAATGGAATACTTCAGCTCCCCTCCAGGAAACAGCTGCAGCAGGAAAGGCAGAGTGCAGGGCATCAGGAGCACCCAACCATGAGCTGCCTCATCTGAGAAAGTTACTGAGCACAGATCTGGAGTGCAAACTCCTGCTTCAGCCACACATCTGAAATGCAGCTGTGTTTGCCATTCGGTGAGGAAACAGCTTCCAAACCAACACAATACTTATTTGGGAAGAAACTCCCAAAGAATCTCCTCCTCCTGTCCAGCCTCACTCTGCAAACTGCAAACACTGCTGCCAACAGTAATCGACTGTCACACAAACCTGCTCTGTCTCTCACAATCACACATGTCCCAATCCTTGCTGCTGTCACACAGCCTGAGCACAGAAGTGGCACATGCCAACAGTAACTCTGAAGAGGCATGGCGTTCTGTCCAAACAGCTTTACTGTCTTACCATCCACCGTCCCTTTGCCATGTTCATTATCTTAATTCTTCCAGTCTCACCCTGAAACAGCTCTCCACTGCCTTAAAATCCTTCTCTAAAATATTTGCCCCATGCTCCTTCCTGCTCTAAGCCCCAGAGCGAGTGCAGGGCTTTCGGGAGACAAACTGCTGTCCCAGGTCCACAGGGCTGCCACGTCCAAACGGAAGCTCTCGGGGAGGAGCCCTTGGCTTTGGGATGTGTCTCACTCAAGCACTGAGCACACACTAAAAATAGCCACTGCCAGGCAGCTAAACCAGACAGAAAGAGATTGAGTCTGCCAGAAAAGACTTATCAGATGGATTAATCCTAAAGGTAAACTGTGGAGCTTTCCTTGCCAGGAGCCTGGCATCAGCACTAGCCCACAAGGCTCACCGTGAGCACAGGGCTGCATTCCTCTCCTGTTACCCTGGCCAGGCAGGATGCCGGCCACGGTTGCATCATTTCCTGATGCCTCAAAAATATCCTCAAGATTTGGGCAGAACCTTGCCACTGCACTGACCACGGGAAGGAGCTGGCAGAAGCCAGTCACTCCCATGCACTCTACCAGGCTGCAGGAATGGGTGTAGGTACTCAGGAGCCAGATTCCTGCACGAACGTTCCCCATGTGGCTGGACACAGGCAAGCTCTGGACACATGCACACACAGACACAGTGAGTAGTGTCTGCTGAGGATGCCTCTACTCACCTCCTCTCAATGGCAGCAGCAGCCCCCTGCCCACTGTGCCAAGGCCAAACATATGCTCAAGAGGTGGAACAATGAAGCATATGGGGGGGTTGGAGATAAAAAGTGACCCC
>JANHGB010047468.1:21945-44720 GCA_026283785.1 Coracopsis vasa
CTTGAGGATGCTACAAAGCACAGGCAAGCACAGCACTCTGCAGGCATCCCCACAGCCTCCTTTGCAGCTGGAGCGGCACCTCTCCTGGCTCCCCACAAATACTATTTATCTCATACCCTGGGTGCAGTCGGTCAGCTTTATAATAATTCCTGCATTCCCTTCGTAAGGTTTCAATTGCCGTTTTCAGCAACATGTGTTCTATAATAGGGCAGTGTGCAAGCCAAGAGTCTCTTCACCCCCCACAGAACATCGTTTTAATTACCTCAGATCATTGATTTTTATCACCAAAGCACTTTCAATTACAGAAAACTAATGAGCAACTCTGCAATCCCACGCTGAACAACCCTGCAGGCTTCCCCTGAGCTCAGGCACCCTCACGGCTTCTGACAAAACTGTCTAGGGGAACAGGCAAGAAAAAACCAAGCGTATGAGCCCATGCAAGGAGCAAAACCAGCCCAAGCACCTTTGCCAACTACACAGAGCATCAGAGGGAAGCTTGGGGGTAATGATTTACATTGCAGATAACAGCACAGGCTTATACAGGCTCCTGTACCAGATCTCAAGTTTTGCAGTAAATTCTGGGTTGGCAGAACTAAAACTGAAGGCAGACCTCCAGCAAGAGACATTCCAGTGGCCACTTCTGTACCTCTGCAGATCTCCTGTGACAGGATTTTCCAGACAGAAGGAAGTTCCCAACCACCTCTCTTTAGGATTTTATTTTGGTTGACTTCTGAAAAAAACCTCTCCCTCTTTCACTCCTCACAGCCTTTAAGCCAAGAGTGGATGGCATCATTTCCAAAATCCCAGAATTTCCAAAGCAAACAAGTCCCAGTCTCAAGTAATAGGGCAGCAATGACCTCAGTTATTTACCATCAGCAAGGCAAGTGCACACACTACACCTGTACAAAAGAGAGCCTAGCCAGCACTAAGAGGCAGTTCCAGGCAAACATTACCCCAGGACTTGGAAGCTGTCAGGAGAGAAAGCAGAAAGTACAGAAATCCGTGGTCTCCCTCATGGCATTTCAAGTCTGTTACTCGGTTCCAAGGTGCCGCAACACGTACTCTGCACATGACTGAACACGTTATTTCTGCACCCCCCTCAGCAGCAACCCTTACTCCTTAGCTGGGTTATCAACTCCCATGCTCCAGGCTCTTTCATCAGCCTGCCTGCTTCCTGCTCTTTCCGCCTTGCCTGCTCTTTCAAGCAGTTCACGCGTCTCTTCTTCTCTCCCCAAGGCAGCTGACTCCCAAGCTCTTTCTGGTTGCAATCCAATCAGCACTGCCAGATGTCTTGTAAAATTAATTTCCTTTTAGGCTCTTTCCCATGATGCCAAATTCCTTTTCCTTTCCTAAGCAATGGACTGTCACACAAACCTGCTCTGTCTCTCACAATCACACATGTCATTTCCATAAAGACAAAGAAACAAAGACACCTCTGCACAGCCCAGGAGGAAAAGGCCTGATGAAAGAAACCTGCTACACAGAGAGTTTGTAGCTTCCCAGAGCAATCTGCTGGGTGTGCCTTGCTGCTCCCAGGCTGTCAATGCCACGTTTCCTCCCCTAATTGTGTCCCTGTTCCTGAGAGAAGGAGCTTGTGAAACTCCAGGAGAAGCTGATGGGAATCTGGGATTGCCTTAGATCCTGTTAACAGGAGCGAGTTGGGACAGTGAGTCAGTGCAGCTCAACAGCTTGGACATGGAAACAGTGCCCCAAAGACAGTTCAGCTACGCAGCATACCACAGAGCTAAGAAAGCAGAGTGCAGGGCCTGCCAGAAGCAGGATGCCAGACAAATTTCCAGCAGCTTCAACATATCCAATATTGGACAGTTACTCAGAGCATTTCTGTCCTTCCAGTCTACCAGCACTGGACACATTTCTCAGCTCAGACATTTGACTGCGCCCCCCTAGACCCTCCTTCTCCAAAGCATACCAAGGGAAAAAACATACTTACAGGCACCAAAATCTGTTTGCAGCCAGTGTCCAACACCATGTCCTGTAACATTTTGTCCGAAATGCCACTGAACAACATATGTCCTGGAGGCAGACTGGCTAAGTGAAGGTTAAATAACCGTTTAAGCTCACTCAGGGTGAGTACAAACTGTTTCTTAAATGTTGATGACACAAATGCCTTCAGTTCTTGGGCTACCCTGTCAATGCAGCCTCCAGGCAAGTGGCCATTTAGAGACTCCATGGAGTCCTCCCTATGGAGGCCATTGACGATGCCATTGTTCATGCCCTCATAAGCTGAGGTATCCATTGGCTCCTCGTCACTCACAGGCTCCTCTTTAATGCGGATATTGGAAACATCCATCTTAGTCGAGGTGACATTTGATTTAATCTCTGCTTTTTGCTTCTGGAACTCCTTCTCCAGCTGCCCATAGTTCTGCTTGACTTTTGCTTTAGCCATGTTGACCCTCTGCTCCCCAGAAACCAGCAAGGGATGACCTATCGAGGAACAAAAGATACCATAAATCTCACCATAACCAGAGTTCCATTCTTGCAGAATGTTTCTTGAAGAGCTCATAGTGAAATAAAATGAGGAAGCATCATATGCTTGTGAAATCTATAGCATAAAACCAGTATATTCGTTTTACTTTAGTTTTGGGGTTTTGTCTGTGGTTTGTTGGAGAGAGGGGGGAAATGTTAAACATATCAACAGTTGTAAGCCAGATGCTTGGAGAAGGGTATTCCAGTTAAAGAATCTGAAGCAAAGACAAAGTGCACTTATTCCATCACTAGGGCCTAAAGAAGGCTGTTTACACATCTCCACTTGTGACCCAAACGCTTCCTTGCCCAACAATTTCCTTTTTGCGTGTGTGTGTGTGTGTTTTAGAGTATTTAGTGGGCCCTGCTGCAGCTACTGCCAGAGCCAGCATAAGGATGGTACAGTGTGGAGAGTGAAGGGGTTAACAGTGAACGTGAACACCCTTTTAGCATGAGGTGCACACTATGAAAGTGAGATCGTCTTCTGAGTATTATCACCCAGTGACAGGGAAAAGGGACAGGAGAAAGTCCTTTCCCATGTTATCCTGCGCCCCTCCGCCTGTGTCCTCTCCACACCCAGCTATCCAAAGGCGAAAGAAAGGGGCGTGTGTTGGGGGCAGAGGAAAAGCCAAAGGAAGGAGTGCTGTCTTTAAGGCAAAAGCATGCACAGCACACATGCCGTTATCTTCTCTGCTGTTAAGCTCGCTAATCCTCTCCAAATAACCCAACACCTAATCCTTCCAAGCAGATCAGACACAGAGTATTGAAATGGATTCATATGCTCATTTGTCAGTTCTGCTTACACTCTGCACTGGCTCCAGTGCCTGGCAATGAGCCCAGTGCCTAGTTAAAACTCTCTGGAATCTCAAGTTTTCACTATTTTAGGATTATGAGCAGCTACTTTAATATTCTCATTAGCATCAGTGATGGAGAAGGATGTCAAAGAGACAGCTTCACACCTCCTTACAGCCCCCTGCCAAACACATTCTTCATTAATTGCTCAGTCCTCAATCACACCACAGAGGGCACAGTGCAAATCAGAGGAAATGAAAAAAAATATCACCTCATGCACATTAGCTTGCAAACTGAAAGGTGAGAATTACTTGTGCACTGGCCCTGCCCTCTCTTCATGAGCTGTTTACACCCCTACACTATACAAGCTGCCTTAAATGAAGTGGTGGATAACAGAACCAGCTGATCTTACACTATCAAATAGTGAGTCCCCAGTGCCAAGGATCCTCCCTGCTCTGCTGCAAGGATGCTACAGTAAGTCTGTGTTACCCCAACATCAGTGATGTTAGCACAGACCAAGATCTGCCTCAAATAATCCAGGGGAAATCACAAGAAAGGAAAAGTACTAAACAAAACAAGACCAGTTGCCATCACGTTCAAAACCAGAGGAACTCCAAAACATCACCCAGGAATACAGAGGGATGAATGTGCTTCAGGATGATCCAAGCACAATTCCATTTACCTGATTGTGCCTCTTGATTCTTTGGTGTCAAGTGCTCCTTTAAGAGATTATAGACCTTTTCTAATCTGAAAGACAAAGATAAAATATACCAGTTTCAGTTTTGCTTGCATGCAACCACACCACCTTTAGCCATTAGCTAGAACACTTAAATTTCTCCAAGGAGGCAAGGACAGGAATTACTTGAGTGATGCAATGCCACCCCCCACCACACCACTGCCTGGTGACTGTGAGGGGAAAACCTTCAAGGCAATGCAGATGAAAGCATCCATCAATCTCTACAGAAACTTTGTGTAAGATAGTTCTCTGCTTGTGGCATATTCCCCAAAATAAAACAAGTCATTTACTTAGCCTGAATGCCCATCCACAGCATATGTTGCCTCTGAACTATATCTGGATGCTTCTTAACAAAGTCTTCATCATAAGGGAGCATAAACTCCCAACCTTTGTTTATTCTGGCCACAGACATGTGCTCTAGGAAGTCTTTCACGTCTTCTGGGCAGAGCTAAAAGAAAAAGCAAAAGCATACACAATAAGGAAGTCAATTTACACAAAACATATGCAGTTATGCTGATCTGGTATGTATGGGGCACCTCCATGAATATACACCCAGCTAAGTCAGAGATACTCATTCTTCTCTGCAGCACCAACACTTTCACACAATGTTAAAAGCACAGGACTTCAGAGAGCAGTGGTGATGAATCACCTGAGAGTCAAATAGCTCCTGGCATGTTTTGTGAAGAAAAGGGAGTTTCCAAGCTGAGATGAAAAGATTCTATTGTGAAGAGAAGCATATTCTACACTGTTAATCTTATTTTAGAGCTGCAGGTCAGACATGCTCCATCTACACATGAACAGCTTTTAAGCAGCACTGGATCTTACATTCCGAAAGTAGATGGTCTGTGCATAAATTGATTTGTGTTTTATAATTTTACTTTATTTTAAGGAAATTATTTTTCGTTCTCTTTATGTTTCTCATTCATTTGCCAGTTTTAACAAAATATTCAGGTGCCTGAGATGCTTTAAAGCTTTTATTCAATGCTAACAAGTGGCAACTGCCAACAGGAGTTGCTTTTTTATAACACACCCAAAGAACAGCAGCTAGTGTGGACTGCACAAGCACTCATCTGTTTTGGTGCACCATCAGGCAGCTTAATTCAAACAGTATCCAGCTTTCCAGTGAAACAGATGAGAGGACAAGATGCATTCCAGTGGCTCAGCTACAGGACCAGTTATGTCCTGTGAAGTAGCGGTAACTGTGGGAGCTGCTTGAAACACTTCTAAACAAAAGTATGCATTTATACCTATTCCAAAGTGAAGTCATGCCTGGAGAGCAACACTGTACGTCAGCAGTAATGCAGGCACTATGAACCTGAGAGAAGGCTGCAGCATCCACTACCAACCTACAGACAAAGCCCAACACTCACCACCAACTTCTGATTTAGGGAGAAAAAACCATCACTCACTTTTGTAACTGCTGCCACTTCCTTTCTCACAACCCAGCGGTCCCGTGTGAACTTCCACATCTAGGAAGGGAACAAAGGAGAAAAACCTAGCAGCTGTATTCAGCAGTTGCTTTACTGAAGTTGTAGCAATAACCCTGTTCAATGATGTTACCAGAAAAATTGAAACCCCATTCCTTTCGAGAATATGGAAGCAGGTGATTCTTGGCCAGGTAGTGGCAAAACACTTTCTGGCCCCTTCTGGCCTCAAATGGCCATGAACACAGTATCAAAAGTTTTGAGAATCCATGGTTTGCCTTGGTGAACCTGTGACTACAAAAGCCAGAATACTACAAAATACAAAATGAAGAATTTCTTGAACTCAAACTTCAGTTAGTTTCCAAGAAACAAAAAGGAAGATTCACTGCAGTGATGCTGGGACTCCGGAAGTCACACCTGAGGCTCAGCTTCTCACATACCTAATCAACCTAAAGAAACTGTTCAGCTGCTTCTGTCAATGTAGGGGCCTGTAGATGCTGATGACTGTTGCCTTTCTGCAGCACACAGCCCCCTAGAAAATGCCCGTTCCCATCTTCAGTGCACATCACATTGAGTTACAGTTATGCAGAGATGGCCTGTCACTCACACTTTCCCCCAGCTAATGGAAAGCCAGGTGCTCTGGAAAGCAGCTCCTGAGTTCTAATATCCTGAGAGGCAGCAGCTGAGAGCAGGCTAACAGGATACATGAGGACTTGGGCAGAACACTGAACATGACCTTGACTTTTTCCTGTCTCTATTTAAACAGACTGCAACCTCTTTTAGTCTGTGTGTATTAATAATGTTGTGAAGAATTCAAAACCTCATTACTGCCAATTTCTTCCTGCCCTACGACGTCATCTCTGCATCCTTCTCCAATCCAGCTTCTCTCTGCCCACAAGCACACAAAACCACCACGCTCACTCCAGGGCACAGGGCATTTGCTTTAAAGCACAAGATGCTGCTGTCCTAAGGATGTAGAGATCTCTCAGCTCTCCTTGCACGCAACTCTGAGGTAGCCCTTTACCCTCAACTAGAGCCAACGGTACTCACATCCTCAATTTATTTATGTGAGAATCTGGGGAACAAACTGAAGCTTTCAGAAAAAGACACAAATTACTCTTCCTCCTCTCCAAAGCACAGTGAGGACCAGGTGGACAGTGAAAGTCACTACTGGCCAGAAATATTTTTTAACGTTATTACTTTACACAAATACATACAGAGAAATAAAGTTCACTTTTTAAGCTAGAACACATTTTCTCCACAGATGCAACACAGCATTGCATACTATCACTGAGCCTTATGATCAAACGTTTTACTTTGTCTGAAAGCCAGAAATATGTTTCTATTTTCTAGCATTTTAACTTTTTCCCTGTTTAGAGCTAATCAGCAATTTACTTTGAGATCAATGCAGACCCGTTTTTTCATGTAGTGTATTTGACATAATTCAAACGAAAATAATTTATCTTTACATCTTAATCACTAAAGCACTGATGCTTACTTAACTGAGCATAATAATTTCTGGTACTTAGGACTTTACACATGACGTGTCACCTAATCTGCTGTGTCCTGAAGACTTATGTCACTGGGTCACACCTGAACCCAGGTCTCCATATGGCAGTGTCCTGGGCACACATCAAGGCACAATCAAAAGTCAGCTTCAATCACCATCAGTTTTATCTTATACTAGTACTGTAATTTCCTTAGTTTCATACACAGCATGCTGCTATGCAGAGCTAAATCTCAGAAACAAACTGCAAACAAGGGGAACAGTCAGGTCTAACTGAAAGAAATCAGCGCAATGCACCTGTCAGCTTCTCTGATGGCGGAAGCCATAAACTGATTATGAACTTAGAAACCACTTAGGAACTTAATTCTTTCCATAGTTAGTGAAAATAAACACAATGCAGAGGTTGTTCCTTTCTGCTGTGGTTACGTGTGCTTACAAGACCTGTATTCATTTCACTTCCATGTGCACCTACTGCTCACAAAAGGTGCCTGGAACAAAGTCCTTTCACTGATTAGCGGCTCTGGGGAATAAAGTCCTTTCTAAAGATCAATAGTGCATGCTCAGGGAGCACAAGGCTTACCCACACTGCCCTTGTGAGACCTCACAGTCCTGAGCCCAAGGAAATAGATCTGGGGAAACAAGTACTTTATTATCTAGTCCTGGCTTTTCTGTAAGCCCTGCATTGTGGGGCTATGTGAGAGGGGCTCTACAGCATGTGTTAGGAATGGATGAATACTATTAATGACAGATGATCTGAACCTGCCAACCAGCCATAATGACAATCTACACCAACACTCCCACGACAGACTTCAGGATTAAAGCAAGAATGATTTCTTTGAAGGAAACACCTTATTGCAGTAGAGCAGCAGTTTTGCAATGCCATGGCATCTCAGGCAAACTTCACCTGTGTTTTCCTTTAAGGACAACAAACACTGCTATACTTACAACAAAATCTCTCCCTCTACAGAGCACTTCTGCAGGGACTCCACTATGTGGACTAGAAGTATCTTTTGGGTAGAGGACATCACTGTTAATTGAAAAAGAAAGACACATTAGTTACTAGGTACTCCAGAAAAAATGGCATCGATGAAGATTAACGTAACAAACATGTCCTCCCTGTTCTGCAGTTAAATTATACCTTTATCCAAAGCCTAGTTTTCATTAAAGGAATTAATATTGGTGTAATTACATCACTGCAATTACACTAGTGCAAAAAGGCTTACACCAGCTAAGCATAGTCTTGTGGCTAGCAGATGCGTGCAACACAGGTAAAAGCTCTGCTTTGTTCTTGCAAAGCCTATCCCCCTATGGGTTGGTGTAAACAAGACCAGAGTGATCCTAAGAAATGCTTAGGCTAACCTGGTACGCAGCCTTGAAGGCAGCATTTAACCAAAATGCTGATGGATGGGCATAAGGGGTTTTTAATAAAGTCTTTCCCAGCAATCACAGGCTTAAGACAACAGCACTACAAAACGTCATGCTCAAACCTAACAGCCCCGAGACGAAGATTAACCTGTGTCCTTGTCTGCTTGCAAGACCAACTGGATGACATTTGTAAGCACGCTAACCAAATCCTCAAGGCAACCCAGGTTCATGATCTTGATCCTACCCAGGTCAAAGAAATGGACCCCCTCTCCATCTAAAGCTCTGATGCGCACATTGGCTGCTCTGTGCCCAACCATCCCAAACACACCACATCTACTAGAGATACATACATCCACCTCAGAATAGTAGGAAACAATGAGCTGAAACATAAAAGCAATCTGAATGCCAATATATAATGTTTTAACATGTTTCAAGCTTCCTTCTGGAATAGCTGGAGAAACAGCAAGGTTTGCTGTTAAAACTGTTCATGTTGCTAATACAGGCCTGTATCACAACAGCTGAAACACATCCTGCTAACAGACCCAGACTGCTAGGTGGTGCCACTCAAACACAGAGAGCTATTCAAGAGATTGTAATTCTCTGCATGCAGTGCTCCACCCACGTAAAAAAAAACCCAAACAATCCACAAACAAAAAATCATACTGCACTTTATCCTTCAATTCCCAGTGGGACACTTTATCCTAATAAACAGGAGGATGATACAGAATCCATTTCATATGGTACACTCAGCACTCCACGCTTGATTTATTAAGCGGGTAATGCCTTCCAGAGGGTAGCTTTCAACTGACAAGAGCAGCATCCACTGATTGCATCCACAAGGTGATGGCACAAAGATCTTTCTTTAGCTGAATTTAGCTAAGAAATACTATAGCTGTCATTGATTTCATTTTCTGTGTTTATATTTGATACTAATCTCTGGAAGAATTCACATCAGTCCTCTCACAAAGGAACATGAGCAAAACATCAAAACCCTGACATAACTCAAATGCAAATACAGATTACATCACTGCCCAGCCATAATTTTAGCTAGGGTAGATATTAAGGTATTATCCTTTAATATCAATTGTTTGAATTTTGAGTATCTGACTGCCCTAAAAAGCACCAAACATTAAATCAAGATTTTACCGTGCTGTGACTTAAGAACATGGCTACTTTGGGACACAAGGAAGATGAGCGTATAAGATCTATTGTTCTGATCCTCTCCTTAAAGCAGAAAACCATGTCCCAGTAACAAAGACGAACCATACCTCTTCACCACCCAGTTTCCCTGGACCAGCATTGCCACCTGCTGTATACAGCGGAGAACTGCCGTAGAGTCAGTCCCAGAGCCTAGCAAACTCATTAGATTTGCAAATGGCATGACCTTCACTGAAAGGCAAAATACAAACTAGATTAAGGGTTTCTTCAATGCATATGATACAGACTTAGATTTATAAATCTAGGATTATTTATGTTGAAGCTCGTGGTCAAAGCTGCATCTTAGAAAAACCCCCAAACCTAAGTTCTACTAAGTTCCCCCCTGCACTACAGCCACCATTTGTTCTGAAAGTATCTGCTAGTGTTGCAAAGTTGATTGGCTTAAATGGTCCCAGTTGATTAGATGAACTGGTCCCAAATTAATGCATTAATAAAATAAATAAATAAAAATAAGCTATGCCTCTGGCAAAACAGACACCTGACAAGACAGGAAGGTTGAGGCAAAGTTCTCAGAATTTGCTGTCATCAGACAGTAAATCTGAAGAGACAAAGTAAAATTCCTAGATGACGCTCATGAAGTGCATGCTACTGAAAACTTCCCAGAAAATCCCAAAGTGCAGCTTCTTGTGTGAGCCTTCAACTTACAATTCACACTCAGACCCCACATTCCAGAAGCTACCTGCTGAAACAGATGTATCCAGAAAGCTTTCGTCAGATTAGAAATTATTTTAAGACTAAATTGCCTGCGAACATACAGATGAGCAATCAGATCTGCTGTTACTGCTCTTCTGTGCACAGCAGGGCTTCTTAAAGGAAAAGGCTCAGGATCTGGATTCTTCACAGAATCAAGAGAGCCAGTCAGACTGTCTGGTGGGGTGGCAAGAGTGGCACTACTAGAAAAGGTACCTTATCTGAGGCAATTGAAAGTCACAAAGTGCAAATGTATTACAAAAGCTACAAACCATTCTTCATCAGGATCTTGATCTGATCAGCAAGGGGTAAAGTTCTCAGCTGGGCCATAGAAAGCACATTGCTTGGAGCCATTGGTTTCTCACTGCAGATAAACAAACAGATTTGCAGCCCATGAAAACAAGCATCCAGCCAATATGGACTTTGACCATTCTGTATAAACACTTACCTTTCTTCCTCTACGCTTGGAGGCATCAGCATCATTAAATATTCACTAGGAGAAAAGAAAACACATCCTTAAAATGCTTGTCTTGGGACTTCCCAGGTTTAAATACAGTTACTTCTTGCTTAGAGCAATACTACCTGTGTGAAATTACAAAATAAACATTAGCCTGAAAAAAGAGCTCTTCCCTTTCCTCTCCCATCTTCCTCTGTAAATTCAGTACTAGTAAAAACTATTGACATTCATCTGCCCAAAGAGAAAGCATTAAATAAATGCAAGTCAGAATCCTGACTTCTGTACAGAAGAGGTGTTCAAACAGAGGAACTGCAAGAGTAAATACATTAAACACAGGTGGTCTGACAGAGCAGTAAGAGGGGTCATGTGAGGTCCCGTAGACAGAGAATAGGGCCAGCTACAGAAAGTCTTTTCCACCCATATAATTACCAGTGTCTGTAAGGAAAGAATCAGATTCAAAAGACTTCTCAGAACACCTAGCACTATTGCACTGACATGTTGAATGTTAAGAACAACACACCCAGAGCACTAAACAGAGTCTTCCACTTTACTACTACTTGGGTGATGGTTGTATCAGATTACAGTCAAGAATTAGTATTGACTGCATCATCGGAAGATTCCTGTATAGCTGCAGTCACCAAGAAACAAAACCAAACACGTTTCAAGTAGTTTCAGGTGTCTCTCACAAATCATCAAAATTTTATAAGATTTGCTAACACAGGAAGTTATTGGCTTCAGAATTTAAATCTGTTTTAACCAGAAGGAGCTTTTACTTTTCCCTTACAGTATTTGCAGTCTCAGTAACACAGGGTTGTGATAACGTACAAGAGGCTACAATCCCAAATGAAAACAACCACTTTTAATCTCAGAGTACAGGGAAACAAAGAAAGCAACCTGAATAAGTCAAGGGCTAGTTTGTTTCTGTATTTTTTAAACAATTCAATTTTTATCATGGCTACAGTCCTCACAGAACAGACTTTTAAAGAATACACCTGCTTACTACTCTGAAAACAGCCCCAACAAATTACTGCAATTTCTGTAGGAAACCATCAAACCATTACCTGGGAGATTTAATTAATTCCGTGTTTTCAGCAAGGCCATGACCTTGACTAAATAAATACTGGCGCTCGTGTTCCGAACGGCTATCCTGGAGATATGGAAAGAACAAGAGTCACCACCACATACTGAAAACATAGAAAATGCCAGAGAGATGGCTTCCTCATTCCAAACTGTGACCACACTGTCAGTACTGCGCCACGTAAGCATCCACCTCACTAACGGATGTTTGCCTTCACTTTCTTGAAAGATGCTCCCATGTTGTGGCAACATTTCTGTTGCTATGACTTCAAAATCTCCTGATGGACATGCATGTGGGTCAGACAAACAGGATTTCTGACACTCAACTGACTGGGTTCTTCATGTTTTCCCACAAATTCCAGTTCATAATACAAGACTTAAGTGATTCTTGAGTTCAGATCTCCCCTTTGTCCAGCTCTCAGTTTTAACCCTTTTCCATTCTGGAGACTCCAAAGCACTATCCAGTGGAAGAGATACAGAGCACTGCAGGGGCTGTTCAAGCCTACAGACCTACTTTTGTTCATTATCTTTTGATGACTCCCTGATTCCCATGGGTCCAAACTTAAAAACAGTTCTACATTTGGCTGAGCCTTCAGGCCTAGGCAGCCTCTTCAGCAGCCAGAATACACCTACCTTCAAGCCATAATAATGTAGATGAACCCAATGCTCTTCTGCTTGCCTCTTCTGCAGGAATTCGTAAGACTGAACACGCCGTTGACGAGCTTGTTCAGTCTCAGGGCGGGAGAATCGTACCTGGAAGATTTGGGCATCATTAAATACAACCCCAAAACTTGCAAAACAAAACACCAGCATTATTTATTTGGTACCTAAGTAACAGCATCTAGAGGCCCTAGCTCAAATGAATCACCCACTGCTGTCAGTGAAATCTTTATGCCTCTGCAACAAGGGTAAGCCCATCTTGTTTCCCCCTTCCCTAGCCCAGGGTCACCAGGACTAGCTAGGGCTTCCTGTCCTTTTATTTGGGTGTGAATTGTCATGCTATCTTGTGAACTGTTGCCTGAACCACCATAAAAAGGAAATCTGGACATACAGTAATTTGCTTAACATCATCTTCAGCTTCATCCTGGGATGAATCACCACCTGCCAAAAAATACATCAGAATAAACATACCACTGCAGTAAAAAAGCCAAACCAAATCTCTGTTTGAGGGCCCATGCAGGAAGAAAGTGGTACTAGGAACTACATAACCATGGGTTCAACCGCAGCTTGCCAAAGTATGCAGTGTATAACAGCACCACACTGCTTCTGTGACAGGAGATACTGCTCCCAAAAGTTTGCAGTGCAACATTTCAGTGGCAGCATTGACACTTCCTACTGCTGCCCTTTGACACTACCAACCATCTCCTACCCCTCTGCCAATCCCCCACACTGTGCCCTCAAAAGCATATATACACCTACACTGAAAACAGTATTAGTGAAGCAATCTGAAAAATGGCCTTATAATTAATATGTTATAATAAACACCTTCAGAATATAATGGCCTCTATCAGTAAAATTACAGAGAGAGCTTGTATTTCACCTCCCAAAAGAAAACACAACTCATGGAGCATTTACCTTCATTAGCAGCTTCTCTTTCACGGTGTTTTGCATCAGCTTTGTCCAAGTAGGTGAAGCTTGGCCTCAGCTGAAGAATTCCATGTAGTGGAGTCAGGTGAAGTTCACCTGCAAAAGAGAATTAACGTTGGTTAAAGCTGTTTGCTTTTTTCCCCGCCCTGCACAAGTACAGCGCTTTTCATCATCTCCCCATCTCTGTAAAGGCACAGCTTCAATTGAACATAAATATTTCATACAGTAGAGCGTAAAAAGGAATTGTATGAAAAATTCATCCAGTGCTCAGGATTTCAAAGGAGTATGAAAGATCAAGACCTATTTCTGCTACCTTCCTTTCTGTGTTGAAACCAGATCCTGTAGAAAGCCACATTCTGGCTCAGACCTGACCTATAGTTCAGGAGACTCCTGGTAAAACAGTTGTTACTGAAGACAATCTACATATTTTCACCTCAAACAATCACCAGATCAAAACTCTGGGATGGCATTACAAGACAAGAGGGCAAAAAGTGTTGAACAGGTACGTGACACAGACACAATTAGATAGAGATAATAATATAAATAACAATTTTAAACTTATGCTACAAATGTATATTATTTCAGGCCACCAAGCACTGTTAAGATCCTGAAGGCATCTACAAACCCAGTGTCATATAATATTTACAACTTTGCTAGATGTTCTCAAAGACTCTGAAGACATTGATAAGGACAGATTTTCCTTTCTTTAAAGACACATTAGTCAATTAAACCAGGCTGAAAATAAAAGGAACAAACAGGTCTGACTTTACTCCTGAAATGACTGTGTTTCACTCTTGAGGGGAAAGCAAAAGAAACTTACCTTTTTTATACACAGCAGCTGCATAGCGGGAAACATTACTGGCAGCTTGTGAAGAGCAGAAAGTTTGCTTGTCCATCAGCTTCCTGCAGACAGATGAATGCTGTGAGATTGTATTCCACAGACAATGTGGCATACAGATGTTGAAGGTCTGAAATCACCAGCTCCCAAAATGGACTATCAACAACTGAAGCAAATACATATAAACTCTTCTTTCTGTTTGCAATTCAGAATTCATGAAGCACACAAAAAATGTAGGTTACTTCCACGAATACTTGCTACATAACAGTGTCCAGAGCACCCCCCAAAACTGTCCAGCCCCTTGTTCTCACCTTTCCCTGAAGCTCTAGTGGCCATACATATGTCTATGCTCACGATAAAAAGGAAATGAAGACAAAGAGGACACCTACGAGGAATATGTACTTGTTTCATCTGTACACGTGCCATCTACATTGAGAGCAATCTGTTCTCCCTTGCTGCGACAGTAGTTAGGATTCAAAGTATCAATGGCCATTTCAAGTTCAACCTAAACAATAGGAAAGGAAAGACAGGTAATTACCATGGCAGGATCCCAAACATGAATTAAATTTCAATCCCACACTTGCTAACATTTCCATAGGTTTACAGCAAATTTAAATATATAAGCGGCATCATTCAAATCCACAGGGCAATACATAAAGTTAAGCCTATGTATGGGCTTTTGTAAGATAGGGACGTTTTAAAAACAAGCTGGAGTTATATCAACTCCCATAGAAATGAATGGGAGCAGAAAATTGAGTTCTTTATGCAGCCTTAAAATACACTTTCACTTTGTTGGATACCTCCTACTACACTATCAGTCTCCTTTACTTATCAAGTACAGATCAAGCGCATAAGGAATATCCTTCAAGCCTCCCCATCGCTGAGGATCCATTCAGAATCTCTCAAATTTATGGTATGTTTCCTTCTAGTTTGGGTACCAAGCAGTATAAAGTACCTATTTCTTTCTCAGAGGCAAAGGCCTCGATTCAGGTCAGTCTGAGGTTGCAGCTGACTTATACTTGATTTACACTGCTTGAAGCACAGAAACAAGTTCCAAGCTTTTAGTTACAGGAAGAACTACTCCCCCCTCAAACTTTGAACTTCAGACAAATGCTCAAAAATAAGCATTTTCGTGCACAGCATTTCTATTTACATACTGTAACAATACAATATATATTCTTCATCAGGATGTGCTGAATATCACAGCTATTGCCTCATGTTTTCCCCTTTACTTTACTTGCAAACTGATGTAGTTACAAGTCCCTGGATGAGACAGCAGCTTTGCAAGTCTCCAGAGGGCTTATAATGCAAATGTTTGCTAATTTTAACAGCATACTTCCTGAACACAACATGCATCCTAACTCCAAGGTTCACATAAGCACTCTTCTAAACATTTCCCAAAATAAAAGATATCACAGATATCTATTTCTGCATTTTTTAAATAAGGCATTTTAAAATCACAGCCACAGTTTTGGGATACATTTGCAAGCAAGTGCAATCATTCTGGCTTTGGCTATATATTCACTATCTATGCAACCTCACTGGCTTCAAAAGGATTGCTGGTGATCCATGGTCAGGCAAGAGAGAAATCAAGAACCACACTGACACTAAAAGACAGAGTATGCCTCAAAACCTCAACTCTTTTCTGACTATTGCAAAGACCTTACAAATGAAGATGTATTCACACAAGCACCTACAGACTGAAATAGCATTAGGAACTATGTTTCCCTGTGTGATTCTATATTAAGAGTGGCTTTTCCATCATGACTTTAATTCCTCTCTTTATAAACTGCTCTTATTCTCAACTCTACTTTACAGGCACAATGAAAGACTCCCCCATACCTTCAAGCACAGAGATGTGGTCCTGCAAGTAGCTGCATAGTTGTAACAGCTTAACAGCACATTGTGCTTTTCCCAAGTACATTCTACACAACACAGAAAAAATTTTATAGACTGGACTCAAACGATGACCAACCTTTTGCTGCTTTGGCTTTATCTTTGCTGATAGATGCGTAACATCATCGTAGGTCATGGAAGCTGGACGAATAGGATACTGGAAAACAAATCCATTTCATAAACCCCTCTTCATTTAAAGATCGAAGAACTCCACAGAAATTAACTCAATCTTCCCTGTCCCTTCATCCCACTTGCCAGATGGATACAAGACATCAAGAAAAGAAAGTACTTGACTGATTTGTGAGTCATCAGGGTATTTGGGAGTATGACCTAGAGAGCCTGTTGCTTTCCCCTCCGTCCTCTGTTTTTATCGCTACACAACCCCCTTCCTGTCCCTCAATAAACTCTAACACAGGAAAATGTGTTACATTAATCTCACATTAGTCCAGCTGAAAAAGGAAGGGCTAAAAGCAATTAAAAACCAATCCCTCAGCGTTAACTCTTTGGAGAGTTATTATCTAAAAGTAAAGTATCTGTGGGTTTGCACAAGTAGTGTTAGCTTACAGGATATGGGCCACATGTAGTCAGGACACCAAACTCAGGTTTAGCCACATGAGTCTCTCTTCTGAACCATCTGGGAATGCTGAGAGGATAGTGTGGTACCCGCATGAAATTTTCCAGTCACAGCAGCATCCTGCTCAGAGCTGCCATTTCTCCAAAACACCCACAGGCCCCATCACTAATCAATGCTCCCTCCTGACATAGAGCAACTGTGGGTAGGCGTCCCATGGGCAAGGCTGCATGGTCTGGTCCAACGTGTCTGCTTCTGCTGGCACATGCCATGCAGAGGATCTGGACAGGAGGCCATTTTTCAGAATGAGAAAAGCGAATCACAAGGATAAAATTATTATTCAGTGGCAGAATGGAAAACAGACCTCTACCTTCCTAACACATTTCCATCTTCCACTTAACCACTAGTTGATTTTATCTCCACAGCGTAAGGGGGCTCTCTTCTGATGTCTCACACTAATTTATGAATACTGATGATGTTCTAAATAGGGCCAGTCCTAAAGAAACATGTTTAGTAAAGATGGCAAAAATCAGTGATGACAGAAGATGGCTGACAGGCTGCAGATTTACCCAAACCACGATAAAAAGACATCATCTACTAAAAGCACTCCCTAGGGTGGTTAAAGGGAGTGATTTAATGACAAGCCTGTGCCATAAATGACAACTTCTCTCTTGGCAATGATTTAATACTAAGTATTTCAAAACTGACTGAGACCCAAACAGGCTTGCCTATATCAAAGATCTTGGCAGGCTGAAGCAGTAAGGAAAGTTACTGCTCTGTTTGTTTAAATTTATTTTAAACAAACTATCACTGCACACAAGTTAACTGAAATACCTGAAATAGATACAGCTTCTCCAGCAGACTTCTGGCCAGGAACACATCAATCTAAAAAGCAAACCAAACAACTTTCATCAGATGCCAGCTGTAATTGATAAAAGTACCATCCCTAGAGCTCAAATGCTGACAGTTCTAACTTTTGGCTTTTCATTACAAACTCTAACATAAAACACATTTATGACTCTCTTGTGAAAGGTCTCCTCTCTGCTGATTTCAACATGGAATTCTGCAGTTGGCTTTTTTAAAAAACAAACAAAAAAACCCAACCCCACTATGAGGAGGCAGCAGACAGTGGCTTTAGCTGTGTTTTAGCTCTCTAAGGAAACCTGGCAAACAAATCTGAAATGAAAGAGGAAAATGTTTTTCCAAGGGGCTGAAGGGAATCTGTTATCACAATTATAGAAAAATGAAGTTCTCTTTTTGGCAGTACAACTGAAGAGTAACTTCAGTACTAGTATTTTGTCATAAAATCTTTCTAAATCAAGACAAAAGACAACCACTACCCAAATCTGATTCAGTATTTGCATTTTGCCACCAGCATAGAAAAATCCATGGATATTTCATGAATATTCACATATGGAAGCTGCCGTCTTAGACACCTCTCGATATACTTCTGACAATTCCCACTCCTCATAGCTTTTTTCCTTCCTTGCACTTCTGGTATGTAAATTCAGACATAAAAGTGAACAGAACACTGTGACTGTTCTTTGGGGCACAGAATTCCTTTACGTAAGTCCAGAATCAGAACACAACTGCTTATTTTAACAGAAGGCATGAAACATTTTAGCTTCATATTTAACAGTATTAACTCACCAAAGTCACTCTAATTTTTCACAGCCCTCAGAGACATACAATAGAGTCATGGGAAACACACCAATAGTAGAAGCAAGTTCCTCACCTGTTTTCCTCTTCTGACATGGAATGATTATGAAGGGTGAAAAACCTAAGCTGAATCTGTCAACATATATACCACTGTTTTGGCAAAATAGATACCATGGTCCATATACTTGGCCCACACAACATATTTCCTTGCACAGAGTAAGCCATTGGTTATAAGACAACCACTGACGCAGATGACACATTGTTTCAGCAATGTAAGAACACCAGGAATAATAAAGAAAAAGCACCTCATGTACAAGCACTGCTGCCACATAGCACTTTTACCTCTTGTATAATTGGATCATCTTCTTTATCTGCCATGCTAAGATACAAAAAGCTTTTTCTTGGCTTATTCCTTGGCACAACCTGAAAGAAAACAGAAATGTCATACGAGTCAATACATCTGTGCCATGTATCACATGCTTAGAGTATTTGTTCAAGTTAACTTGGTTCCTTTCAGTGGCAATGTATTCAGTCTGGTTTTTGAGGGAATGTATGTCTTTGAATGATCAGGTCCCTAATATTTCACAATCTATCTTGACTGCCACCAAATTTATGAAACAAGTGTCTCAAAAACAGGTAAGTTCATGTAACTTTTCTGAAAGCCTGCTCTGTATGAAAGAAACCACTAAATCAGTGTTCTACAGAGGGAAAGACAGGCTTTATACCTGCAGAAAGTTTATCTTTTATATACTGCATAACTGTAACACACAGGCAGCGTGTGATTTTCCAGCCAGCTCATCTACAAGTGCATTGGCTGGTCAGCCAGCATGTATGAGCTCTGAAACTGCCACTGCAGTTGCCACTATCCTTATGGACACTGGAGCATGGGTCAGTAGCTTCCCTCCTCAGGAAAAATCCCTGAAAGAAGATAACAGAGAAATCCTCCACCTAAAGAGGTGGGAGAAGAAAAGAGCCTGTGTAAACCCTGCACTTGGGAACAAACAACACTCCCATCTGTGAATATGCTGACCTTGATTTCATCTACCTGTCATGTTGCAGCCTTGTCTCCTGACCTACCATGCTTCAGACTGCATTGCTCCAAAATACGCTCCTCAGCCTCTCTTCAAGTCCTCTGAAATCATCAGAACAACAGATTTTACTCCATAACTAAACGAACTCCAAAGAAAATAAGACTCTTATATTAATTGGGTGCTGGGTGCTCTAGAACAAAGAGTCTTCATGTTCAATCCAGTGCTGAGGTCAGTGTCATGTCTGGTTCAGATCTTTGAATAAAAAATGATCCCTCGGCTAAAGCAACAATAGTTTTCCCCTGCTGAAATCTAACAAAACAATTTACAAATTATTTTGGATGCCAGTGCAACAATGTAAATCAGTTCAGATCATTTAAGACACTGTTACTCAGCCGGTACTGATCAAGATAGCCATACAAAAATAAGACCTCTCACAAACTGATCAAGGAAAAGTTTTAACAACAAAGATAATCTAGCAAAGAAATGAGATCTATGTTGAGGAACTTTCCTTCACTGCCTTCTACTCTCAGTGACAGCTTGCTTCTTTGCTGGATCTCCCATAGAGGAAGAGAAAGAGGCAGCATTCAGGACGAGCTGGCAACAGAGAGGTTGGGAAAGAAAGCAGCCAGCATCCATGTTACATCCAAGATGGTGGTGGGTTTTTTATTGAAATACACAAGCCACCACAATCTGAGCAGCTCAGGACATTTCAACAGACCTTCAGGCTTTTCAAAACATGATATTAATATCCATGCAGTTATCTAAGAAACCTTTCAGAGAGGCTGGGTAGATATTCTGGGTATGAGTGTTATCAACATCACTACACCAGCAGATTTCCATTCAGGCAACACCTCTGGTTTATTTACATTGTTTCTGCCACTTCGCCTGGAAATACGATTCCATATTTTTCACTTACAGGTTCTCCACTACCAGAAAAGCACTCCTCCCTCCCAGTACTGAACTGGAATTTTCCATTTCTTTATGCACCAGCATACCCTTGGCTCTTCCCACCATATATCTGTATTTGAGGATTTACCACTTCATAATATTTCAGACTCATATCTGAAGTAATTCTGTAGAAATGCAAAACCTTCACAGTAAAAAGCCAGTGTCTTAAGTACAGACTGAGGCTGTTACTGCACAACTGTACGTGATACCTGAGAGAGATCAGTGTTTCCTGCAGTCAGGCACTGAGATCTTCCCAGAAATACATGCATGAGTATGTTGCTTTGAAGAAATTAGATCTGCCAGTTCCAATTTTGCTTGCTCTTCTCATCTCCCCTGGGTGGCCTGGTACAGCAGGCTCTTGCAAAGCCAGCTTGACAGCACCGCATGAAGTGGAACAACTGCAGTTTTCATTCACAACAGAGCTGATGACTGGAGGATGCCCAAGATGTGTGAGAACATGTGAACACCAGAAGGTGGGAGACTTGGGTCCAAACCCTCCTTCCTCGCCCCCCTGAGAGGACTGAGAACCACCCTTCCCTTCTGGACAGCCTGTGCCAAGTATGTGCTAGCTTTTGTCTCTCCTGAGAAAGCTTTCCAGAATAGAAATAAAGAATTCCTGGGCTAAGGAGAGAAAGGGAAACAGCTTGAATGGCCTGGTCTCTGGTCTGTCATCTGCTTCAACAATTATAGACAAAATCTTTATGAATGCAGCTGTCAGTACTCAAGGAAAATGTTGTATTACAGAGATTACATTTTTTCTTATTCATGGAAGGATAAAGAATGACTACAGCTCCTTTTATTGGAGCATGACAATGACAGCTCTATAAATAGGAAGGAGTGTGTCCCAGTACCATTTGTAATACTCATGCAACGTGAAGGAATCTTCTGAATAAGAATGCAGCTTTCTACATCTATAGTGTATATATATGTACATGGTGGAGTTCATTTCTACATTTGTCATATGACACCATAAAATTGACAGAACAGAATTAAACACTAGGAGATAGCAAATATGGTCGTCATCAGTTGCAAATCTCCTTCTGGCATAACTGTTTTCTGTTAAAAGGGACTTTCCTTTAAGGTGCAAATCAAAATAGAAAGCAACTTATTAGTATGAATCATTATACTTTAGAACTGGTTGCAGGAGGGCAAATCTTTCTCCTGCAATGTGACCACCTATGGGACCAATGAAACCACTTATTAGCTGCCTGCAACATCATCAATTGAGAACCAATGAAGAAAAATATTGTGGTTAAAGAACTGTTAAACTGGTTAAAGAACTGTTAAAGAACTGGTTAAAGAACTGATTTTTCAGTGATGCAGCAACTGAATCCTACCTCTAAGTTGGAGCTCAGAAGGGCATCTAAGTACTAGAGCTGTCTTTTTTAAATGTTTATTACCACAGACTTTAATACAACTGTAAGAAGGAAAACTGCCAATCTGCACGTCTGCTGACACACACAGACGTTTAGCCAGGCTTGCAATAAATGCTCCAGCAAATTCAGGTCTCAGCATGACCTGAATTTGTCAGTAATAATGGACCCCCAAAGTCCCAACACTGAAACTTGAAATAGTCTTTGTGTATAATTATGCAGTGCAGGAAAGGCCAGGAACTCCTGCTGCATCAGTGCCCTACACTACAGATAATGAACCAGTAAGGTGGGAAAAGTGCCATCTCCTGAATCACTACTGTAATTTCCTCTGGCACCTGGCCCTCCTTCTGTAGGCTTCTCTCAGCCCAGCCCTAGCAGCAATCCTCTAGCTCAAGGTGGCCCATGGCATACCGTAAAATGGAAGCTGCAAAAAAAAGCTGAAGCACCTTCCAAACATTTATGATTATTACCATTTTGACCTATTTGCTTAGCTCTCTCCCTGCTCTGCTCATCTCTTTGGAGGGGATGTCACTGAACCACATCTTCAGGATTTAACAGACTGTGCATTAAGCATGAACCTCTCTTTAACACCTCAACGTGTATGTACCCAAGTGCTAGGCCTGTTCTGCCCGGGGCAGGGATTACGCTGCTCACTGCTGCATGGTAACTCTCGCAGGGGCAGCCCCTGTCTCGGTGCCAAACCCTATCATCCCTCCACGTCGGCCGCCACGCGCACCTCAGCGCTCCCGCCGACCGCGGCTTCTTCATTACTGCCAACCTGCGAGCCCGCCGCCTCTGACACAGCACCCGGCAGCAGGGGGGAGCGCAGGGAGCGCGGTCACAGCCGGCTGCCCAAACGCGCACCTAACAGGGGGGGAAGCAAACATCCCCCGGCACAGCAGGGCACTGCTACCAGCCCCGCAGAGCCGATGCTCAGCCGCATTTTTGAGGTGTGAGCTGCGCCCTTCCAAGACGAGAGGCGCAGAACTGCCGGCCCCGGGGGGAGCGGCCCCGGCCCGACAGGTGCCGCCGGTGCCGCCGGTGCCGCCGCTCCACAGCCCCAGGAGATCCGGGCGGTGAGAGGAGTCGAGGAGCCGCGGCCTGGGCCCGGACCCCCGCCCG
>JANHGB010047470.1:4566-40822 GCA_026283785.1 Coracopsis vasa
TCTGCTAATTACTAATTAGATAGGAAATGAAATGGGGACCTGGGGGGGGAGGGGAGTCATGGTATGGTTTGGGTTGGAAGGGACCTTAAAGCTCATCCAGTTCCAACCCCCTGCCGAGAACAGGTTCACTTCACACTAGACCAGATTGCTCCAAGCTCCATCCACCATTGCTTGTTGGGATCAACATCCCACTCACACTACCAAAAAGCCCGTGAGGAAAACATGTCTCCATAGTGGTGCTGCTAAGGCACACAGACATACCCATCTGAACGGGATGGCAGATGGGCTTTAAGCACAGCCACTTACACATGAGGCTTTTTGTGAAAGCAGCTTGGGAAAAGCTTTGTGTAGCCTCCCGAGATAAGAGGAGAATGCCAAAAAGTAGAATGCCAAAAAGTAGAACGTCAAATAGGCTTCATAACTTGCTATGAAGTCAAGAACAAAATGGAGATGTGTAATGATGAAGGGGATAAAACTGTAAATATCTTTAGCAGCTGTGGTGCAGGTAGAGTGTGTGGAGAAGCAGCTTCCAGAAGGTACCACATTTTGTTCTGTGCTTTGGAAACACTGTGCGGAAAGCACATACGTGGGTTTTGAACCAGGCGTCATTCAAACTTGAGGACTTTCTCCTGTCTCGTTCAGAGCAGAGAATCAGAGACACTTGACATGGTTTTCATCTTTGGTACAAGAAGAGAGGCCATGATGTGACATTGAAAAAAAGAAAAACAAAGAAGGGCGCTGGCAAGGGTGATGGTTGATTCTCTGCAGTTTTCTATTGAGGTCACTGGTTTATTGGGATTTATTCTGTTCTTTCTTCCCAGGGGGTTTGGAATAAGCAGTTTCAGACAAAGAGGCTCTGCTTAACTGCAACAATGTTTGCAGATTTGGACTATGATATTGAGGAAGATAAGCTGTGAGTATTTTGCTTATCTTTCCCTGTTCTTTGTTAACACTAGAAATAGTCTTTGCAGCCAAGACCTTATGGGAGTGGATAAATTTACCTGCTCCTGATGCTGTGTGCTGGAGAGTCAGATTTGCTGTTCTGTCCTGATTTCTTGCTTTCCCTGGAGACTGGGGATGGGCATTGCTGTGCTGCTGGGCAAAGGAGAACGTGTTCTGTTGCTCTGGCGTAACTATTCTGCATTCCTGATTGCAAAGCAGTGCAGAAAAACCTTCTGGAAATTAGTGACCTTAGCCAGAGGAAAAAATATCTATAATGGAGGATAGGAGGCAAGAAGAAGTGGACAGAAACTCGGGACTTCTTAGGTCTGTAAGGAGAACACCACTGGCATTCCCTGAGCAAGTAAAAGGTTTGATGAGATTAGCGATGAATTTAACGTGTGGCACTTGTCTTGCATCTCATTTATGCTGTGCAAGTATTCCCCTCACTCCAGCGCTATGGCCCATGCTGATAGACTTTATGGCAGAGATAAAGTTTTCAGTTTGTATCAACCAGAGCTGTTTCATACCCATGCAGCTCTGCCTACCATGTTCAGTTATTCATTTCCCTCTCTCTCATTACAGGGGGATTCCCACTGTACCTGGGACAGTGACCCTGAAGAAGGACTCTCAGAATCTGATTGGGATCAGCATTGGGGGAGGAGCACAGTACTGCCCCTGTCTCTACATTGTCCAGGTGGGCACTCAGGGAGGAAGAATAAACCATATGTATAAAACAGTTTCCATCTCAGAGATGGAAAACGTGGAGAGTCCCATACTATTTGTTTTCCTCAAAGTGGGAGACATCATCTCACTTTCCAGTGAATAAGATTTCCTTGCCGTAGTACCTAATGGTTATGTAAGAGACTTCTGGGATTATCCTTCTTGGAGAGCATGTTAGAATTCACAGGGGAACAGTGTGACTTTCTCAACGTGAAGAAATCGTATGCTTGACGACGTATGTCTTGGAGGCAAGAACTTCCTGAGGGAACTATATTATCAGCCTGCCTCTTCACTATGAAAGGGGAAAAACTGCAGCTTCACCATGCACAAAATACAACTAAGTTAAATAGGAGGAATGTAATCGTCTGGGGTTTTGTTCACTAGCCCTGTATTCACCTTCCTCTTCCTCTTGATTCCAGACTACCTGTGCTCTTTCTCCTCTCCACCAGGTATTTGATAACACTCCTGCAGCCTTAGATGGCACTGTAGCAGCTGGTGATGAAATCACAGGAGTGAATGGGAAGTCTGTCAAAGGAAAAACCAAGGTGGAGGTGGCCAAGATGATACAGATGGTAAAGGTGAGAGGTAGGAGGGGGCCAAGGGACCTTCTGGGTCATAGTTTGCAGTTTATTGTCCATTGGTAAAGGAATCTACTGCTGCTTGCTTCCAGCACAGCAGTTTGGGATTTGCTCTTTCTACAGGGAGAAGTGACAATACACTACAACAAACTTCAGGCCGACCCAAAGCAGGGCAAGTCCTTGGATATTGGTAAGACTGGTTTCTTTCTCCTTATAGTGTTAAAATTACGTGGATGGGTGAAAGACTGGTCCAAGCTAAAACCAGAGTAGAACTTTGGTTCCATTCTTCCTCTTAAATCAGTCATTTTCAAGTGGATGCTGTCAAAGAGAATTACAGGTTTAGAAAAAAAATCCTTGCCTCACTTCTTGAAATAGTTGTGAAAGGTGAGGCGTGACTTGTTGCAGGAGGCTTGTTTCTTTGTGTTCAGCATGGATGCTGAAACTCAACTAGGTAATAATTTTATTTATTTTTAATACCTGTAAGTCGTGCTGACTATTGAGATTTTCACAGAAATGAGGTACGCAGAAATGAGTCTATCAGAAAGTACTGGTTGCAGTTTCTCAGCTTGGAAGACTGATGAAATGCCTACCTGCACTGAGTTTTGTACAACCATAAACTTTATAGGAGGGGAGAGAGGCTTATTTCTAAAACAAAGCATGTATTTTGAACTAAGCCTACACAACTGTCTCCTTTATATGGTCACCTTTCTGGCTTTCCTAAAAAGAAATGTATCTATTCTTTTTGCTTTCATGTATTTTTATGGTGATTAAGGTACTAATGAATTGCAGGGGTTCAGGAAAATCATGAGGAGTGAGATGGATTTCTGGGGAAACAGAAGTGTGGTGAAAATGTGGCATTTTCCAGAGATGCTGGACACTGACTTCAGCTGAACTCTTGGGAGCTGCAGGCACTTGGCACCCCTGCAAGTTTGCCTCTAAATAAATGTAGCTAAGTCATCTGATTTTGAAGAGGTCGTAACTTTCTCTAGTAATTTGCAGGGTATAATCACCCATTACAGAAATTTATTCCATCAGGAAGTGACAAAAGAGTTTAACTAAGATCCAAAAGATAAAAGCAAACAAAGGGATAACTTTGATCTGTAAATTCTATGTGTCTTGCTTTCAGCCTTGTCTCCTGACTTCAATTAAGTAAAACAGCAAGTAACATAAGCAAAGTTTAGTTCCAAGTATCATGATAGGCGATTTATAGCAAAGTTATTGACTGGAATAGTCTTCCAAAAGCAGTGCTGGAGTATATAGGATGTGAGAGAAGAACAAATAGGCAAGATAGAAGATGTGCTATACACAGCTGGATTGAAAATCTAGTTTCTATGTAGGTGGGTTGGTTGGTATTTTTTTTTGCTTGCTACCTCAATAGTGAGTTAAGTTCAGTTTATTCAATGCCTGAGAAACCAGTGAAGTATGTTAGTGAGCTTTTCATGCCCATGGAAATGACCCTGATCCTGGTTTGCAACTCTCTTTTGGCCTTTAGTGTTGAAGAAGGTAAAGCACCGACTGGTAGAGAACATGAGCTCAGGGACAGCGGATGCCCTGGGCTTAAGCCGAGCCATACTTTGCAATGGTAAGTATTGCCCAGGAGGACATTTTCTTAAGGAAACACTTGCCCTCTTGTGCTTACCTACTCTTTATTGTTACTTGCATGGCCCACGTGATTCCTTCATAATTCTTCCTTTCTGCTTTGCCTCCCTGTTGTGATTGCCTCTGCCCATCCTGAGTGATATATCCTGTCACTGGGGCCATTTATGCTAGCTAGGGTCAAATTAATTTAAAGTGGGGAACCACTCAGTGATTGCCAATAGTTGATGACCCCACACTGTAAAATAAGTTTGCAGTTGGTTTAAAAGCTTCCCATGCTGGGCCAGGAGACAGGCATTAAAAGGTGAGGGAAATTTGAACCAGAGGCATGAAACTGTTTTTCCAGTTGATCAGGTCTTAACCATGCAATGGATTTGACTGTTCTAATTCTGTATTCTGATTCTTGTTTCCAATTAGATGGACTAGTGAAGAGGTTAGAGGAGCTGGAGAGGACTGCAGAGTTGTACAAAGGTAAACTGCATCTTCCATCAGACACCAGAGTGGGGAGAGGGATACCTCCATTATGTTGCAGTGAAAGGACTCAAATGCTTTTTTCTGGCTTCTATCATAGGCTTGACAGAGCACACCAAGAGTCTTCTCAGGGCTTTCTTTGAACTATCCCAGACGCACAGAGGTAAAGGATCTTGAGTGAAAGGAGCAGAAATCTTTGGCTCCAGTTTCAGGAGTTTTAGCCAGTACTTAGATATATGATTCCCTTGCTCAAAGAAAACTAAGTGTTGTGAAAATGAGCTGGGAAGGGCTGCTCTCTTGGTATTGGCGGTCTTACACATGGGACATGGAAATAATGCCTTGCAGACCTCTGGTGTTTAGGAGGCAAGATTCTTCTCCAGAGTCAGCTTCTTCTTTCATGTGTTTCTATTTATTACCCTCATCCAGCATTTGGAGATGTTTTCTCTGTCATTGGTGTACGGGAGCCACAACCAGCTGCTAGTGAAGCCTTTGTGAAATTTGCTGATGCCCATCGCAACATTGAGAAGTTTGGGATTCACCTTCTAAAAACAATTAAGCCGGTAAAGAATTTAACTAAAGGAGTACAGGGTCTGGAGAAGAGGGGAACCTAGAAAGACAGAAGCCTGTCTTTGAAGGTGTGATCTTAAAGATCATTCATTGTAGGAAAAGCTGTCTTTGCTTTCCTTCAAGGAACTCTCTTCATAAAGAACCTAAGAGGCAGTGTAGTGAATATATCAATCTTGTCCCTTTGACTTTTGCACATGAGTATATTCCTCTCCTTTTCTTTTGAGGATGAGGGTAGTTTGATCAGTGTAGTCTCTAGAGCCCTTTCCCTGATATGGTACCCATACTTAAAAGATGTCACTAAATGTAAAAGAGTTTAGATAAACAGTCAGGAACAACTTAAGGATTTCAATCAGCATATGTAAATTAGAGTCTCCAGGGGATCTGTCCACTTATTTTATCAAAGAGAGGATTAGATGTTGATTTGGGCACCATTTTCAGTGCCGTATTGAATGGACAGCACTGGGTAGTGGGCCTTTGAATCAGGGAGGGTGGTTTCCAGGACCAGTTGAAACAAGATGAGTTGAAAGAAGGTGAATTCAGGCTGGAAGTGAGGCATGCATGTCTGAGACTTGAACTACTTGCCAGTGACAGTAATGGATGCTCTAACTGTGATAATTCTGAATCAAGATCAAACATTTTCTTTCAGATGTGCTCTAGTTCAAAAAAGAGTTAACTCGAGGCAGTCTCATGACCTGTGCTGATTAAAAGGTTGTACTTGATAAAATGTAGTCATGCTTTTTGGTCGTACATTCAGCAACAGGACGTTTCCCTTGCAGATGCTTACTGATTTGAATACGTATCTGAATAAAGCCATTCCTGACACAAGGCTGACTATCAAAAAATACCTGGATGTCAAGTTTGAATATTTGGTGAGCCACTTGCTTGCTTTTTAGATGCTGGTTGAAATTAAGTTTCGTGGAATCATAGCCTGACCTCTTAAAACTCCCCAAAAAAGCTCTCCAGTCCACATTTTCCAGACAGTTTTAGATTGTTTTTCATTAGCTAAAGTAAGCAACTGTCAAGGCATAATTGCTTTCATTTAGAGCATGCTTTTTATTTTTTCTCTTCTACTCACCCCTAGTTTTCTGCACCCAAAAAGCATGGGGTTGTTAAGTGCATCTGTTCTATAACTGTAGGAATCTATTTTCTCTTACCAGTTGAGAGAAGTATTTGGAGCTGCAGCCCTAAGGCAAGTGACTATGGCAGCATCTCTTCCTGCATCAGTCCTTCCCACAATTCATCTTTTTCTTTTCCTTTTTTCCTCCTTATTTATTCCCTCCTCATACTTTTCTGGTATTGTGTTTTCCCAAACAGTAGATGAACACAGGATTTTTCTCTTATTAGGTTATACTAAAGTATTTGCTCCTGTAATATAAATATTAAGCACCTTCTTTCTCCCCCACCATTTTCTCTCATCTTTCTCCAAACAGATTTTCTTTTCACTAGCGATGTTTAATATACTCTGATCCCACTGTGCTTTCCCCAGTGCCCCTAGCTGTAGCATTGAAGGAAGGCTTGAAATGGTACAACTGTATGGCTATGGGTGATGATGAAATTACTTCTAATTTTTAATATTTCCTTCTGTTTTAAATTCTGTGAAGTCTTACTGCCTGAAAGTCAAAGAGATGGATGATGAAGAGTACAGCTGCATTGTGAGTACCACCACTGTGACAATGACAACTGCATACTCTCTTTCTGTGGTTTTCCTATACACACTGCTCTGTAATTGTAAAACAGCTCCTGTGCCTGTTTGCATGAAACTGGTGAATGCATCCTAAGAATTACACACATTTGTTCTTAACGTTTTAGAAACTGGAGATCCTTAAATGCTGTCTGGGAAACACTGTCATGAATCACTAGTGCTGTGGAATAGTGGAAGGACCAGACATCTCTGCAGCTTGTTTGCTCAGTGGTTGCCTATCTCAGTGTTTAAGTAATATTAGTGTATGTAAGGAGGATTAAGGTGTTATCTTCACAGGTTCCATTTGTGTGTAGTGTACAGCTTATAATTAATTCTGGACTTGTTTCTGAGAAATGGAGGTTGAGCTTCTTCGCAGCAAAATGCATGTGAATACTGCATTTGTAGTTGAAGAAAATTGATTAAAGGATCTCTCTTAACAATAGGGGATTTAAGGGCTTATGACTGTAATCCTTAACAGCTCTGTTTAAGATAGCTAAAGGTATCCCCTACATGAAGGGGGTTTGGAACTAAATGATCTTAAGGTTGTTTCAACTCTAACCATTCTATGATTCTGTGATTGTATGATTCTATGTCCAGATGCCCTGCATAAAAGTAAAATCTTGTTTTATCCTAGGTATTGATCTCAGACCAGGGATTTGATTGTTTGGAATGCCTAGTTCCCAGTGCCAGGAAGGAATAAAACTTTCCTAAGATAACATTTAATTATATCTTTCCTTGTAAATGGGAAGGAAAGAATCCCAGTCTTGCCCAGCAGAGTAACATCTTTGGGTTTTGGAGCATGCAGCGTGCATTATCAAGCCATAGTCTGTAACATGTATTTTTATGTAGTTATATTTACTGGTGCAAGAGAAGAATGCTGTTCTGCTGACAGACCTAACCCCTTTCTCTCAGAACTATTTTGCAGGACAGTGTATCAATCCCTCCCTACTGTTTTCTAATGTTGTGTCTGGATGATTGTAGATACCACAGGGTTCTCTGTGTAGATGTATAATATGTTACACAATCCATATAGAATCATAGAATAGTTTGGGGTGAAAGGAACCTTCAAAGGTCATCTAGTCCAACTACCCTGCACTGAGCAGGGGAAGCTTGCAGAAGAGGGCAGAATTTTATGTCTGATTGATATAAATTAATATATCCCTCAGCTCTTAGACTCGTTTGTTCACAGTGCGTGTCTTAATAGTTCAGATAAGAAGCCAACCCACTTTTCCAGGCTGAGTTGAAAGGTGCTGGTCCTTTTCGCTTTGCGTAGTAGTGGCTAGTGTGTATTTGGCCTGCAAAATGGCACCACTGACTGCCAGTTGTTGATGTGGCTCGGTGTTCCTCATGTTTCATGCTTCCTGACTGCAGTTGCAGTGAGCCTGAGAGGGCTGTAATAACCCAAAATCACTGTAAGTCCACAGCAGCCAGCAAACTTTGCATACAAGGTATCCCTGCCCATGGCAGGGGGGTTGAAACCAGATGATCTTTAAAGTTCCTTCCAACCCAAACCGTTCTATGATTTTATGATACAAGCACTGTTGTGGGAGTCTCTAAAATGGTGCTGTGTTTTTGGCAGGCTCTGGGTGAACCCCTCTACCGGGTCAGCACTGGGAACTATGAATACCGCCTTATCCTGCGCTGCCGGCAGGAGGCTCGCACGCGCTTTGCCAAGATGAGGAAGGATGTGCTAGAGAAAATAGAGCTCCTGGACCAGAAACATGGTGAGTACCACTGCTGTGACCACCCCATGACAGGGTCAGGCAAATGTGGCTTTGGCCTTCATGCCTCTCCTTCATCTCACTTCGGAAGTCTTTACTGAAGAACCCTTTTGTGGCTGTGCCTGAGACATCGGCCCTCAGGGGACAAAAGGGAGACTGTATCTAATGCTTAGGAGACTGTATCTAATGCTGTGAGGGAGGCTTGATCGCAGCCTTCTCTCTGTCTGGGAAGGGGGTTTTCACGCACCTGACTTGTTCCCAACATGTCACCACTACAGTGCAGGACATCGTGTTCCAGCTCCAGCGTTTTGTCTCCACTATGTCCAAGTACTACGACGACTGCTATGCCGTGCTCCGAGATGCAGATGTCTTTCCCATTGAGGTGGACCTTGCCCGCACTACTCTCAGCTACGGGCAGAAGGACACATACACGGACGGTGCAGAAGAAGAAGAAGGAGGAGAAAGCGAGAGAGAGGGTAGCGGGAAGGAGCAGGCAAACGGTGAAAAGCTCATTGATGATGCCTGAGTGGCCAGAGGAGAGACTTTGCAGACTGTTATAAATGTCTGTTTCACATAGCGATTCATCCTCTGTGATTTCTGTGTATGTCCAGCCTGGAATTCCTCCTCTGCTTTGGGTGGGGGTAGCTGGTTGGATCGGAACCAACCTCTGCTTTCTCCTCTCTTCCCTTGCTTGTTTGCCTGGATATTCCTTTTACTCCTAGAGATTCCTGCTGCCCAACTTGAATACTGAGGCGTGGGGAGGAAACTCCCCTCCCACACCGCCATGTGACTGCATGCAGGCAGGACACTGCTGAGCATATAGGGCAGCAACCACTCCCTTCTGACATGGAGGCCACTTAAACATCTGGAGATGGTTACAAATGGCATGAAGAGCCCCTTTCTGTCCTCCCCTTGTGGTAGGGGAAGCTGTTGGCACCAGCATTGTTTTCTTCATCCCACTGCGCACTGTCTCCAAGGTTCCCATTCTCTGGCCTGTTTTGAGCTACTTCTGTCTCTTCTGTCCACCCCCCTGGGCTGCAGGACTGATTTCTGTAGGATGATCACTGTTTTTAAGAAACAGAAGTCCAAACTGATGTCTAGAAGTGGTGGTGGTACATGTGATCGGATCACCGTCCATCCAAGGAGCTGGGGGAAGCCCTCAAAGCAGGGGCTGATGGGAGTATGTGTCTGGTATACAGAGCTGCAGGTGTAGAAAATCTCTTCCCCTGGCTTCCATCCTCTTCAAAGTCCCTGAGCTCCTGCACAGCTGGCACTGTCTGCACACTCCATAGCTACAGCCCAGGGCTAGAATCCTGTAGGATGTGGCTCTGTCCTTCCCTGTGGGAAGGAGGGACCTGGCTCAGGAAGGAGCCCCCCTAGTCAGCAGGGATGCTGAGGTAAGAGTGCTTGTCTGTGGCGGACAGGTTCCTGGGAATGAGAGCAAAGCTGCACCCATTTGCTTTCCATCGTTCTCTCTTCCATCTCTCCTTCATTATTGTATGGCTCTTCAGCTAGAGAGGAGAGACAGGAAGCCTCGTGGAGAGAGGAAGGCATGGCCTGTAGGCACAGCCGTTGAGATTTTCTAGTGCAAAGCATGAATAGCATGTTGCTCCCTGCTCTCCTCTCTGCACAGCCATTTGTGCTGCCCTGGGCCAGCCAAGCACCAGTGGCTGACATCCCATTCCAAGCACAAGGGAAGGAGGGGAAGGAAAATTGAGGTAAGTGAGGCTGCTTCTTTCCTCCTTCCTTTTCTCTTCTCCCTTTGTCCCTATGGGCTGATCCCAGATGCAGATGGCACTTTCTCTTTTGGCAGACAGCACAACTGCCAGGAGCAGTGTGCTTCTCAGAGGCAAGGGTTTTCACTTCTCTGTCATTACATTCTAGTGGTAGTGAGAGAAGTTATTCGAGGGCATTAATTTATGATCGAGATGTTTGGTTTTCTTTGTTTTTTCTCTTTGATTTGTCTTTGGAGCTTCGTCATCTCTGTGGGTGCCTGGAAGAAAGCCATCCATGGTTAAGCTGCTCTGGAAGATTCAAATGGATTCTGTTGTACTGACTGTTGTCTCTAATAAAGAAAAATGTGACATTTCATTTCCTGTCCTTTATGGGTTTTCTTTAGAGGTTTATTTGCACATCCCCCATTGGTTTTAATCTTAAAATATACTGATAAGAAGATGGGTGTCATGTGCTGGCCATTTTTTTTCTTGCTCATACTGGTGGATAAGCTCTGTGCCAAGCTATGGTTGTCACTGCAGCACGTTTGCAGAGGAGAAAGCTTATAAATGCTGTAGCAAGGCCAGTCCTCCATGTAAGACCAGCATGGCTTCCCAGGGGAGCACCAGCCTTGTAAAACCACCGGTTGCCTCAATTCTGCCGAGTGGCATCCTTGCGTGCCTCCAGGGCCAGCTTCTCCACACAGCTCAGCTGTTGCATCACAAGCTTGAGCTGATGCTTAAGGCCCTGATCCTCTTTCAGAGCTGTTTGTTGTGCCTTAATACGGAGCAGTTCAGAGGGACAGAGAAAACTGGCTTGAAAGCTGACAATGCAAAGTGGAAGGCAGCTTGGCCATGTTTTTTGCAACCTGACTGGTGGAGGAAGAGGTCTGGGGATCTTACAGCCCTGTCTGTAGCCACATCTTGTACCCTGAGGGCTTTTATGTGTTTTGTGGAAAGATTTCAGAGCAGGAGGCTTAGTGGGGAACATTGACTGGTGACAAGGAAACAGAGGGGACCTCGTTCCCATGACCTGCCTGGCTGACAGGGGCCTTGGACCACTGGGAAGATGCGAGCTGCCACTTGGAGTGGGTACTGGTGACCAAGGGAAACCCGGCCTGGGGGACAGGGGTTTGGGGTTGCTGGGAAAATGCTGCAGAGCAACTTGGTTGAGCAGAGCAGAGACAGTGATATTACCTTGTGGAGAGGGGGGAATAAGCTTGTGGAGCAGTGAATGAATGCCTGCAGCGCTCCATGACTCTTGCTGCTCCTTTTCTTTCTTCCAGAGCTTTGCAGCTGGGCTTTGTCAGGAGGCTTAGTCTGATTTGGGATGTTTCTAAGTGGATTTGAATAGGAAGAAGACCAAAGTCACGACTGTAACTGACCCGCAGTCAGAGCTGACAATGGTGATGGGGCAAGGTACAGCCCCATGGGGTTTACCTTCTCCCTTCCAATTGCATAGAATCATTGAATGGTTTGGTTGGAAGGGACCTTACAGTTAATCTAGTTCCAATGTCCAGTTCTTATGTCTCTTTAAACTGACATTCTTCAGCACCTTTATTTTGCTTGTCACTTACTGCTCTTTGCTTAGGAACATCTAGAATGGAACCTTTTCCTTCATGTCCTTGCTCCCCTGCTGGTTCAAATGGCTTTGTGGGTGCTTCAGGCTTTACCCACTACCTGTTAACTTGTAGTCAGTCTGGTCTGGAATGAAACACCTATTCTGATGGTCCCATGAGCTGCCTTCCCTGTATCCCTCTGCTTAGTTTTTGATCCCTTGTTATAGTCACAGGTTCCCCCAGGGCCTCTGAGGTGAAGCAGTTCAGGAAACCGGAAGAAAGGGCTTTGGCCAGGGTTGTTTATAAAAGATCCAGTCCTAAAGCAGATTAGGAGTGGTTTAAGCATGCCAGGGAAGGTTGTCCTCTGAATCTGGAAATCCACCGCTGCAGCAGGGGTGAGGGAGTCATGCCTGCCTTACCACGTGCTCCAGCACCCTCGTCAATGGCACTGGGGGCTCTGGATTGTCCTTCTGCCTTACCTTTGATTCCTTTACGTAAGGGGTTTTTCTCTGAAAGGAAAACACACATGGGTCTGGTGCCATTCCTGGTGAGTGGATAATTGCCTGGGACACAGTTATTTACCTGCCCTGAAACCCCCACCTCCCATAGAGGCCACGTTGTTCCTTCACACGTCAACAGGGCTCACTTCAGGCTAGATACTAATAGCTCGCTGCTATTCCTGTCAGCGAGGCTCCATCTCGTGGCTGCTCACCCAATGGCATTAATCTTCTCTAGATGTCTTCTTCTTGCACTGCAGCAGCAGCCTCTACCTAGCACTTCCCCACTTGGAAAAGCAGGATCATGTGTCACTGCCTCAACTTTACCACCCACAAAGGATGCTCCAGAGGGAGGTATCCCACCGTTTTGGCAGTGCCCAACGGAGGCACTGCAGGGAATGCAGTGTCTACGCCCATGCTGGCTGTAGCTGGAGGTGGCCCATATGATAGCTATGAATTACACCACCTCCTAAACCTAGTTTCAGCGGGCCTGACACTATTCCAACTGTGGAAGTGAGGCAGAGGAAACACTGACACCAAACCAAAGCGTACCAGATCTGATTACAAAGAGTCTCTAATGGTTTGTGCTCTGTATTATGACAATGCAGAAGGAGAGGGAGAGTCCTTGGCAGCCTCTTCAAAAGACTTTCTCTGGGGGTGGTTTGGAAGTGAGGAAAGAAGATGATTTTTTGTTTTCTTTTTGGTGTTTGGGCTGCTGTGAGCCTGAGTTGTACCAGCACGGGTGCAGGATGCAAGTAGACATATGTACATAAGGACCAGCTATTCTTATACCTCTCCCTCTGTGTTTGTCTCCACTTCCTCCTCCTCATCTCCCACCTACCCTCCCAAGCCGAGGTGCATGCAAACAAGGCCAGATTTATACATCCCTGTTCCTCTGCCCTGGCTAAAAGCTGTCCCTCTCCACCGTCTGGTCAGCATCGCAGCCGTCTCGTGCCGACACCTCCCCATCCCCGGCGGGACACCCGCCTCCCTCCCTGCCCTGCTCCTCTGCCACATGGTTGGCCTCCTCGCTGGCTGCCACCACGGCGTTGTCGGTGCTGTGGGCTGGCTGGTGGTTGTCACTGCTGTGCTCCTCGGCCTCCTGCACATCGGACTCTGCTTCCTCAGTGTCGCTCCCACCACCCGCGGGAGGGCTCTTCTCCGGGGAACCTTCCTTCTTCTTGCCTCGGTTCAGGCAGCAATAGGTGGCCACGGCCAGGAAGAGAGCGGAGAGCACCACCTCTGAGCCTGCCAGGTAGAAGATCACCTCGTAGTTCTTGAGAGCATCAACCAAGCGGCCTGGTGGGTGGAGAAGAGATGAGAGAGTTAGCTTCAGCCTACACGTCCCTGCATGGACAGCCCAGCACCTGCGTTTGGCTGAGGAACCATTTCTCTTTTTGGTAGAGAAGTCCCTTTGGCTGCCCCACAGCTGATGATTTCTCTGCCAAGGAGATGTTCTCAAGGTATCTTCTCAACTCACTGTCAGTAAATGCGGTGAATTCATCTCCAGGTGAATGTCTGCGCCCTGTCCATCCAAGCTGGATGGTGAGCAAGGAGCCTGCGTGCACACCTGCATGCATGTGTGCAGCTTATCCTGTGCCAAACTCCCTCAGCACCCATGGGGCGGGAAGCAGCTCAGGAGGATTACACCAAACAAAGCTACTTTGTTCAACCCCCTTCTTCCAGCTGAGCACTGCTCCCCAGGCCTGAGCTGTCGGGTTTGCCAGCACATCCAGGCTCCCTGGACCGGAGGGTCCTGCAGGTCCTGTTGTGGGGAAGGGGGGCACCAGGACTTGGCTACCCCAGCACTGTTCTTCAGTGACTTTGCACCACCTGCATCCCATTGTGCGTGCACACGGTGTCAAGGCACAGCTGAACTGAGGCAGGAGGGCTGAGGGATGTCCCCCATCAGTACACCCTGGTGTGCCTTGCTCCAAGGAGCAAGGTGCTGCTCAATCCCCATCATCCCCATGATCTATCTGCATCTGCCTTCACAACACGTATTCCTTGACCCTCCCTGGCCTAGGACTGCTGACTGCCCCACAGCTTTTAAGACAAGACATGAATTACTGCTATCATAAAGAGGGTCTTCTCTTGAACACCAGCTTTTACCTGAGGGCTGGATGGAGCTGCTGAGGATGGGTTTTGCTCATAACTGGTGGTATGTGCTAGGGAACAGATCATTAGAGTCCTTCACTGATGGGTTTTAGCTCACGTGTTGCAGCTGGAGGAAGGGAGTGCAGGAAGCAACAAAGTGGTCCATGGTCTGTCCCTGACCCTTCCTCACAAATCACACATGCAGAGAACTCACTTCATTTGTAAATAAGCCTTTGCCATGGTCTGACTTTCTCTGACCCTTAACAGTAACCTACACCAGTTTCTTGGGTGAAGGGTATCTCCCCATTCAGCAGCTCATTTATGGTCTGCCTGTGGGGCATGGATCTTACTGTGGCCTAGACCAGATTGGTTGAGAAACTGTGAGTGCCTTAATGCTCTTAAAAGGAAGTTAACAGCAAATGCCTCAGGTGGCTCTATGAGCTGTTTTGACTTGATTGACACCAAAATGCCTGTGCCTTTGGATTGGGACCAACACAAGTTGAGATCATTATTCACAGCACCGATCAAAAGGCCATGGACAGCAAGGAGAACTTGAAAGATCTTTGCCTTGTCCTAATGAAGACTCTCAAAGGTTTGCCTGCAGCGTGTGCCTGACCCTACCCATAACATGACTTTATGCAACATTCACAGTGAAGGCAGAGTCCTGGATCCCAGCATGAAAGTGAGGGAAGTACCACTGATCGGGACTGAAGGACACTGGAAGTCATGCATATCTCTGGATAGCTCTGTCTACGTGCCACCACTCAGGTCTCTGAGCAAAGCAGAGAGTGAAACACCACTTGCCATCTTCTGCCCTGCTTAGATTCAGTTGTGGTGCATGGAGTGAGACTGGGAGCTCTTACTTCAGATCTCAGTTTCCAGAGGAAATCCGAGGTTGGGAAATAGGGTCTTCCATCAAATACCATGCCCGATACCCGCAATACCACGGAATGGCAGCCAAACGAACCACCTGTGCTTTGCAGCAAGAGACCTACCTGCAGAGGGTGGCCCGATGAGCACAGCGAAAGCCTCGATAAGTAGGACCAGCCCGATGGCACTGGAGAACTTCTGTGAGCCCACGATGGCCATGAGCACCTCGAACTGCAGTGCCCCCACCATGCCGTAGGAGATGCCGAAAAACACACAGAAGATGACCAGCCCCGTGTAATTGCTAGCCCTGGCACTGCAGATGTCTGTCAAGCCATTGAAGAGCATGGAGAAGCTGAACAGGTATGCCACGTGAGGACGGACCCACTTCAACCCTGCCACCATGCCGCAGGCTGGGCGGGCGAAGATGTCTATGAAACCAATGATAGAGAGCAAGAATGCAGCCTCTGTGTCTGGGACACCCGTGTCCTTGGCATAGTTGACCAGCAAGATGGGGGGCACGAAGAGACCCAGGACCAGGATGAACTTGGAAATAGTGTAAATGATAAACCCTCGGTTGGAAAAGATACTAAAATCCAGAAGCTTCTTTCCTTTCCTGGGCTTCTTCTTGGCTTTCTTGGCTTTCGTGGTTCCGTCAGTGGTGCTGATTCCCTCCTCTGATTTCCCTCCTATGGGCAGCATCTCCTTGGCTTCGTATTTGTCCCGAGTTTTCTCCGTCTTCCGCTTCATGCCCGTATCCAGGGGTCTCATGACTGCCCCGCAAGTGCAGCAGTTAAGCAGGAGGCCGCCCATGATAAGGAACCCTCCTCGCCAGCCAAACTTCTCCAGCAACACTTGCCCCAGTGGAGAGAGGGAGGAAAGGAAAACAGGGCTCCCAGCAGCAGCCAGTCCATTGGCAAGAGGCCGACGCTTGTCAAAGTATGTGCCCAGCATGATCAGTGAGGGCTGGAAGTTCAGCGCCATACCCAGACCTACAGGAGGGTGAGAGCCAGGAGGGAACAGGAAGTGCAAGAACATGAGACGTGGTTTGCAACAGGCTGAAAACTCCCTTCAGGCTGTCCTAGTCCCAGAGTCCCATGATGGGATTCATGTGTCCCTCACAAGCCTCTGCTCCTTCTGCTCCCATGTTGGTGGGCTGCCCCCAGAGGAGATGGGCTAATCCAGCCTGTCTACCTGAGGTGTGTCTGAACCAGGTAAACATGGCCATGTTTAACAGGACCTGTGCCTTAAACAGGAGCTTTGCCTCTCTCCTCTACCGCTATACACTGACGCCACCCCAGTTGCCATGGTCACCGAGCATCATTTTAGATCCAGCAGATGCATCTCTCACAGACGCAACGTTCAGGACCAGATGCCTCCTATGAGCAGATGCAAATAGGTGAGGGAAGACCTAATGTTAGACCTAATGCTAAAGGGAGATGCAGCATGTTCTTGGCTCTTCTGCAGGTAAGTCTGTGTCCCCTTCCCAACTCCTGGGGCTCTCACCTGTCAGCACGCCAGCTGTCAGATAAAGCTCAATGATATTGGTGGTGAAAGATGCCAGGATCATCCCAGAGGAAGCCAGCAGCCCGCCGATGAGCATCACGGGCCGGCAGCCAAACTGGTTCACCATGATGCTGCATACTGGTCCTGGGAGGAAGCAAAGGGGACAGAGTAGGAGACCAGGAGAAGATGGGACAACTGGGAAGGGGCGGCGTGCCCAAACAGGGTGCTCAGGGAAGATGAAACATTAATGACAGAGATCACTGCTTGGCTGCTTAGATACACATCCACTGGGCCCAGTCAAGGGATGTGGAGACTGCTTTGCCTTGCCTTCACGCCCCCAGTGCCTGGGAACAAGAGGGGCTTGGTGTGATAGGGGCAGCACTTGAGCAGTGGGAGCAAACCCCATGTTAACTGTGTGAGAGACAGGTGGGGGACCCCTCAGGTCTCCTGGAGCAGAGGAAAAGGGACGTGACAGCCATGCAGCACACTTCTGGAAGAGAAGTGGTGGGACAGTTGTATTCTGCATGTCACCAGGTCAGCGAGCATCAGGAAGGCCCATGGGGACGTGGATCTTGGCCTGTAGCAGGGCAGGAAAGGCACAAGCTGGGAAGGAGGGAGTGTGTCCAAGCATCACCTGTCCCATAGAGCATGGCCAGCATGATGGAGGAGATCCAGGCTGTGTCACTGTAGCCCACGTGGAAATCTTTCATGAGCTCCTTGAAGTAGACACTGACGGCTTTTGGGAAGGCATAGGAGAAGCCGGTGATCACAAAGCAGCCGAGGAGCACGATCCAGCCCCAACCACCATCTGGGGGCTTCACAGGAGCTGGGAGATGCCCTTCCTCTGGGTCACGTCCTCCCATTGTCTAGCCTAGAGAGGAAAGACAGGGTGGGAGGAGGCAGGGCAATAGAGGAAGGGGAAAAAAAGAGAGAAATCTCCAGGCACTGCAAGAAGAGAAGAGCAGGGCAAGCAAACATCTACTGCAAGGCTTCTCTCCATGCCGGCCACCTCCAAGCTCCGAGAGCCTCACTGGGGTACCACATCATCTCTCTGTACCTTCCTCCTGCCAGGCACGGCAGGATTGCTTCAGGCTCTGAGGTCAAGCCACAACTGAGCCAAGGTGGGAAGCCCCCCTGGAGCTTGGGCATCCTACGGCTCCATAACTAACTCCTGGTCAGACACAGCCAGGCAGGGTCACAGCTCCCAGCTGGGACTGGAGAGCTGCATCTGATGTGGTGGGGCACCAGGACCTGCAGCACCCCACTTGCTCCATATCCAGCCTTGCCTGCAGGCTGGTGCAAGGTGAAAGCCAGCAACGTGGATCCCTTTTGGCTTCCAAGATCTTCCCTCAAGCCTCTCCCATCCCAGTCCTGGGAGCCCTCCAGGACTTTCCCTGCTACAGAAGTCCCCATCAATGAGGCACAGGAGCTCCATTAAGCCCCCTTGTGCTTCCCTCTGGGAGGCCCTGCCCTCTCTCGCCCTCCCTTCCCTGCTGTGAGGAGTCAGATTTGGGAAATGAGTGAAGGGGAAAAGCACTGCAAACCGGTGGTTATTTGCATGCCAGAGAGATTAGGGCTCTGTACCTACACATAAGGGCCAGAACAAAGCCTAAAGGGGGGAGAGGGAGGGAATTAGAGGGGTTGTCTTGTGAGTAGCTCCTGGGGCTCTTAAGCTGCCCAGGAATTTTGTTCCAGTTGGCTGCTATGGGTATGTTTTTCTCATTTCTCCCCTAGGCACCAGGTCTCTGCCATATCCCTTCCAGCACCACTGGCCCCAGCTTCTTGGTCAGCCAGGCTTATTTTCACACCTCTGTGTAAAGCTGTCACTGGACTTTGGTTATAGATGCTCCCAAGTAGCATCAGACAGGCATCAGAAAGCAGAGGGGCTTTCTCCATGCTTGAGCTGGGCTTTGTCAGCTGGTTTGCCCTATTACCATCCTGATGGCAGCACAGTCTCAACGTGGGTTCTGTCTCCTCCCCAGACCCCTTAGCTGAAGGACTGTGAGAGGGTGACAATGTCCACGTCCCTTGACACTGGCAGTCATGGAAAATGCCAGCAGTTGTATCCTGAGACTGCTGAGGGAGCAAGGACACTCCTATGGACGGGACATACAGGGCTAGACCTGGGAGGTTTGAGTCTGTACATTTCTCAAGGAATTCCTTCTTCTTCATGCTCTCCAAGCAATGGGGACCACTTGAGCTGATTCCCATAACTGCTGCTGCTCAGCAGGTTAGAACAGTGCAAATCCTCTAGGCAAAAGCATGGATGGCAGAAGCTGCAGGAGAGCCCAGGTAAAGGGCCCCTGCTTGGCGAGAGGTGGTTCTACCCCATGACACCACTGTGTCTCACAGAAAAGGAGAGCAATTGGCTTTCTCAGGCTGCAGGAGGTTCAGGATGCAGAGCCGAGATTGATAACGGGACTGGGAATTGCTATGAGAGGGTCTGAAGCTGCTGTTTAGGGGAACAAGAGAGAAAAAGACAATTAGGTGAACCCGGGAACCCGGGACAATGAGGAAGAGGGAGCAGGATCTGACTCTGAGCACAGATTGAGGCAGCCATATCCTAACAGCTCTCAGGCTGAACCACAGGGACCGAACCACAGGCTACTCCAGTCTCTCCCCCGCAATCCCAGTTCTCAGGGACTGTGGCAAGGGCCAGGGGCATGAACTGAGAGCAGGATGCTATAAAGACATTTTCAAGGCAAAGAATGATTGCAAGGAAGCAAAGATGAATTGTACGCTCTCCAGACACCCATACCTCCCCCCTCACACCCTTTCCGGTCTTGTCTGGATCACTGGCATGTGGACACCCAGGCTGAACTGTCTTGCTCAGCTTCTACCATTACCCTCTCCCAGCTCCACCTGACTCACAGCCAGGTACGGCTCTACAAAGGGTGACCTGCTGCAAAAGAGCAGTGATTTCTCCATCAGCGCTGGTGCTCCACCACTGCACCATCTCCCACACATAGCTACTTCAAATAGGAGTGACTGCCTCCAAACACACCCTGAGCCTTTTCATCCAAGCCCCTCTCCCAGCCTCACTCTTCTTGCCCTTGTCCTGCACCACAGATGAAACGAATCAAACCATTGCAATTCCTCTGGCTTTTGGTTATGGGTTTTTTTCCCAGCTTCCTAGCAAAAAAATACTTGTCCACCTGTGGCATGCTCATCAGAGATTTCTGCAGCAGCACCTGCCAATAAGTCCACAACATCTGGTTTTGAAGAACCCATTAGACAAATATCCATCAGTACTGTTAGAGTTCAGAGCTGGATGGGCACCTCTGCAACAGCTCAGTGCTACAGAAGTGTACATCAAGGCATGAAAGAGCTTTTACCTGCCTGCAGGTAAATATAGGCTGAAAAAGATGAGGTTTACCAGAAGAGCTCACCTCTGGAAGTGCCTCCAAGGCCAATATACATTAACCCCAGCTCTGAGCTGGGCAGTTCAGAGTTGCTTTGTTCCTAACGCTGCAGAACATGCGTTAGCTCTTCTGTTCACATAGAATCACAGAACCAACCAGGTCGGAAAAGACCTTTAAGATCATCAAGTCCAACCGTTACCCCAGCGCTGCCAGCACTGTTTACCCTGCGCCTGCTTTTGCTCACTCTACAGCTTGCTATTCTTTTCTCCTCAGTTAAGGAGCTTTAGTCACAGGTAAAAATACCACGAGCAAGTTCACATGCACCTAAAAGCTCATCAGCATGGGCACCTGTCCTTCCCCGTGCATCACAGGCAGGTGGACCAGAGCTGCAGAGCTGCCTGTGGATGGGTGCCAGGAGGAGACTTGTGCTGACACCAGAAGCCACAAGCCCAGGGTGGGACAGCAAAGACCACAGCAGGTTCAGTCACAGCCTGGATACACACAGAACATAAAATAGCTGATGCTGGATGATGCCCAGCAAAGCCCCACTGTGCCAGGCAAGTGGCATCCAGGATGGTCCACATAAATGCTAGGATAGCTCCTACTGCCTCCGCACAGTACAGGTGGGGTGCGGGGTCTGTTTGTTGAGTGCAGGGGCAATGATTCATGCCACCAGCCACCCCAGCCCACAGACAACACATAGCTTTTGTTAGAGAATCAAATGAGTGCAGGCTTATATTAAATAAGCTGTCCCGTTGGCATCCGGTGCCAGGATTCAAGCATCCCTCCACACCACTGACCTGTGCAACGAAGCGACAACCTCCCGAGCAGCGGCTGAGCCTGTGAGGGCTGAGTGGATCGGTCAGCAGCACTTCCCTTCTCCCTCTGGCTGGCACTTCCCAGCGCTGGGCTAGGGCACACGGTTAGACGGCCCTGCTGGCTCTTTGCTCCATGGTGGGCACGCCGTCAGCCGGGCACAGGGTGATGCCTGCAGGAATCCAGAGCCTGTCCAGAGGTCTCTTGTGCCCCACTCCTTTTGGGGCAACTACGTCCTCACTAGAGAGCTAACCCTGCTCTCAGCCTGCTTCCCTCTGGCTCCGATGCTGCGAGTGGCCGATCCAGGGGGATGTCCAGCGTGTGGGACCCCTTTTGCCTGCTGTGTGCGCAGGTAGTGCCTCACCGCGCTCTCAGCATCGATGTGGGTCAGCAGCCGCTTATGGTTTCAGGTCGGCAGAGACCGGCGGGTGCTGAGCGGGCAGAAAGCACTTCTCCACTTTTAAGAGGCTTTTCCAGCCAATGGGGAGGAGGTGGCTGCCTGCCGCGGCCCGAATGCCCCCCGTAATCCCGCTGCCCAGGGGCTCCTCCCCTTCCCAGCAAAATCAGAGGGGCTGAGGCAAGAGGAAGCAGGGTGAGGATGGGAGATGCTGGTGATGGACCCAGCGAGGAGGCAGTGGAGGATGAGGGCAGCAGCCCATGCTTCACTAAGGGATAAAATAGGTGAAAGGGCTGCTTCAAAGCCCTCCACCTCTTCCTCAGCTGCCAGCCAGAAGGATGGAGAAGCACTGGTGTGGTTTTGCAGGGCATGTGCTCAGCAGAGAAGGAAGACAAGGATGGACCAGCTGAGGAATCTCTGTCAGCCATGGCTTGAAGTGCCAGATCCAGCCCACCAACACATCCACCCTCATAAAACCCCAAATCCCCTCAGTGGCTGCCACCTATAAGGAGGCCTGGCAGGCACTGGGGACAAGCCTCTGGCCCCACGAGTGGGAACCTCGGCTGGAGCTCACCCCAGGTGGGGTTTTGGGGAGGGAAAGACCAAGGCTCTAAACCCCTAAAGGCCCTCAGGCTCCTGGCAGTGGGGGGGCTGTGAGGGCTTTGCAGGGCTCACAGCCAGGGTTTAATTTCTATTAATAAGGCTAATCGGCTAAAGCCCTGGCCATTGCTTGCGCTCCTTCCCTCTCTCACGTCGCCTCTCCCATGAGGGCTCCCCCAGCACATACAGGGCATTCCAGGCTGGTGAGGTCCCCACAAACCCTGACCACTGGGATGGCCATGGAAGCATCGTTCTCTGTTTTATTTAAAAAAACGGAATATTTTCCTCAGGACAACAGGCGGAGGAGCAGGGCAGCAGCACTGTCACTGCCCCTGCCTTGCCCCAGGGCTGTGCAGTGAGGGAAGGGGCTGCACTGGGGGTAAGAAGGGGCAGATGCTGCTACAAAGGGGCTGAGAGCAGAGTGCTGCATGGTGCAGACCCTGTGAGCTGGTCCACAGCGCTGGGAGACCTCCTGTGGCCTCTTCCCTTTGGGATTCATTTTTCTGGTAGCAAAAAGGCTGTTCAGTGAGAGTCCTTCTCTGCCCACAGCGTGACCAGCAAAGCTTCACCTTTGTCATGCTGCTGGCACTGCCCCATGCTGCAGATGACCTTACCCACCCATCCCTCCACCTCGCAGAATAGCAGCATCCCCTCTCCCAGGCCACCAGCACCAGTAACACCACACTTCTCCCATTCAAGTACAGTAACACCACACAGGGAGGGGGGACAGAAGGGATCTGCTGCTGGCTAAAGCACGCCAGACAGCCCAGCGAAGTCTTGATGTCCCAGAGGTAAGGGAGGGGAAAAGAGAGGTTACTCCATGAGTGGTAGAACGAGGTTGCTGCCTAGGTGGGGGGCACAGCCCATATCTTGTATGCCTCCTCCTTCCCTGCTGACATTGTCCATGGTCTGCAGCCCTGCTTCATCGGATGATGGGTGCTGAGCGGTCGTTGGTGACTGTGGGACGCAGCTTCACTGTAGCAAAGGGGTTGGTGCCTCTGGAAGGGGAAAGGAAACAGGCAACCATCAGGAAATCTGCACAGACCATGCAGGGGTCCCGCTGACCAAGCAAAGGGTATTTAGTCCTGCTGGAAAGCCACCTCCATGATGAGGAGGAGCGTGGTAAAGCTTGCTGCTGAGGATGTTTTCTTCCTCCTTAACGCACACTCTGCTGCAGGTTCCCATGGGGTTCCCCTTGGACTTGCCTCAGGACTTCTCTCCCTCCTTCTTCCATGGGATGTAGGAGGGACACTAGCAAAGGCTGTCCCTTGCAGTAGCACTCTACACTTGTGGCCCCTGATCATCCAAGCAAGGAGTCAGGGAGCAGAAAAGAGGCTACAGCACCATCCAGAAACATGGAGACAGCAACCCAACCGCAGAGGGAAGGAAAGCCGGGATTTGTGGCAAGTCTCATCTCCACAGACCTGAGTCATCATAGCTAAAAGCCACATCCCTTACGCCTCAGCCTTTTCCAAGCAGGCAGAGCTGCATAAATAACATAGCTCCACACTCAGGCTTTGAGCTGCTGTTGTGGCTCTTCCAGAATGGATAGGAAGGAGCATGGAGGACCCATATGCTCAGGGTGCTCAAGTCCTACCTCATATTACCAAAGACAGGAGAGAGCCTTCCCAGTCAGCAAAGGCCAGAATGGCCCACCTCTCCCTCCTGTCCTGGAAGGTGGACTGTGCATTGCTTTCCTCCAGACACTTCCCTGCTCCTCCCATATTTGATAATCCAAAAGATTAAATTATTATAAAACTGTAATAAAGCCTCCCCTGTCTGATGATTCCCGAGTGGAATTTCACACCTCACTTACCGTGGGAAGAGTTCAGGGGGCTGGTCAAATATTCCTGATTTCTGCAGTGGAGAGAAAGGCAGCAGTGAGTGATCTGGGGTAGGGAATGGAGGGACACAAGTGGGGCAGGAGACACCGCACACACTGGGGAAGGTTTCACAAAACACTGCTCCCTTAGGACACCCCCCTTTGTCTTGGGAAAGATGCCTCAGGTCCCTGAAGTGTCGTGTGTGAAAAGCACAGCACACAGTGATGGTCTGAGCTACATTTCACCCTGCCAGCACAGCCAGAGATGCCCCCCTTGTGTTACTCACACACTCTGGCAAAGAGTTTATCACATGCTTTCCATATCCACAGAGAGCTCAAGAGCTGTAGCTGCCTGCCCTACACCACATACTGCTTGAATGTGGACCAACCTGATGGAGAAAGATGGACCTAGCGCCTGTGGCCCTTATTCTTGGCTAGTAGGTAGCGAAGGATCAGTGACAACTGACCTGCTAAAGCATGCCAGCTTCTGCAGCTTGTGCCAGACAAGGAAGTCACATGTGGCTATCTGTGTCCCACTTGGGAAGGCAAACACACACCCATTTGCTCCTGGCTCAACTGGAGGACATCTTGGGCATAAGCTTAGAGTATGGCTGGGCCTTTCCAAACTTCTAATGATGCTCAGTCGCTCTGCCATGCTACTCCACACACTTCATTGCTCGATCCCAGGTCTATCCCTGTACCGTGGCCCGGGGGCTGGATGAAAACCCATGACCCACAGGGCGTAACAGGCTGCAGATCCTGTTCCCTTCTGTGCTATGCTGCCTGAGGCTTCCTGAAACCACAGAGCAGGACATGAAGGGAATAAACACTAATTAAATGTTGCATTTTTCAGTCCTTCAAGCCATCCCTTTGCTTGCAACCCCACAATGGCCTGGAACCAGCAACCAGAGATGAGGTTTCCCAGCCTTCTATGAGACCCAGCAAGTAATGCCTCATGGGCAGCAGTGTTCTTTCCTCTCCCAGGTCCTCACCTTTATCTGTCCTCAACTTTAACTTTGTCCTCACCAGTCAGTTCCCCACAGCTGGAAGCACTGATGAGTTGAGGGTTTCCTCCTCAGTACACCATCCACAAGGCATGGGTTGGCACAACTTGTTCTAAGGCTCTCTAAAATGACTGTGCCCTCAGCCTTTGCTCCTAGCTTTTGCCTTAGCCCAGCTGTGATTTTAACCCAACCCCTGCTTGAATTTAGACGAGGAGACAGATGAAACTCCTCTCCATTCTCTGAAGGGAGAAGAAGGATGGCATCTCTGTTAGCTGGTCACCCACTCCCAGCCCAGCCTGATCACTCCATGGTCCTACTATTAGCAGAAAGAGGTGCTGCCCTGGAGCCACCAGAAATCAGGCTGGGAGGTCATGGAGAAAAGGGCTGAACTGAAGGATCCCTGCTGAGCAAAAAGAGAGAGAAATGAGAAGGGCAGGGGCACAAAAGCAGTCCCTTGTGGGGGCAAAGCCAGGTACTGAGGATCTGCACACACAGGGCTGACTGGCAGGGGTCACCAGGGTATGGTGGCACGCGAACAGACTGGGTGAGAAAGGCCAGTGCTAACAAAACTCCTTAACTCAGGAAGGGAGGAGGTCACACACCAACATCTGGAAGGTGTTTTCCTTTCTCAACAGGCCAATGCAGAGAAGGTGTGTGTTGGAGGATGGAAGTCAGACATGGCCCATGGCCCACTCCATACACACACACACACCAGTGACTCCTCCTGCACTCACCCTGGAGCCAGAACTGACCGGGGTGACCACCCCACTCTGGTGACTGCTGGCACCCACTGAAAGGGGAGGTGGGTTCGGCAAATGGGGCTGGGCAGCGGCAGGCCAGTAATTGCTAGAGGAAGGAGTGCTGGGACGGTCCAGGATATCATCCATACTGTGACTGCTTCGTAGTGGGAAGGACCTGAGCAAGAGAAGAAGACAGTGGGGTGAGAGTCAAAGAGCAAGGAATAGGGAGGCTGCTAGCCACAACATGTATCTGCAGGATGCCTTTGGAGAAAATGCACATGGCTTGGACTGGCATGCTCACAAGTGCCTTTGAGAAGATACTGCACATGTTAAAGGAGCCATCTAGGGTAAGCCTGTCAGATCTCAGGGCACAGCGAGGCGCTCAGCAGATGCTTCAGCATGGGAGCACTGCAGCTCTCCCCAAGGCACATCCCAAACAGGTACCCACTGGAGGTAGTGACCTATCAGGAGCCACTCCAGCTCCTGCCTGGCCAATTGCTCTCCAGTTACCTGGTAGCTGGCTCCTCCATCTCTCTCGCATCCTCCAGAGGCTTGACATAAGCTTCAGGGAACCAGCCGCACCTAGGGCACAGGAACAGAGACAAATGAAGTCCAGACAACCACGGTTTGTGGTTCTTCAGCACTTCATCTACACACATCACCCAAGCCACTGCTTGTGGCTTGGTCACTGTGTTGTGACAACAGTGACACACTATCACACGTGACAGTGTTTCTGCACATCCTTCACCCCTCGATGGGGCGTGGGGTAATCACCAGGCCTGGCAAAGGAGCCGCTTATCTCAGAGGCTGTGCACAATCTGTGCTCCTGAGAGCAGCACTGGTGCAATGCAGGAAGAGTCTCTCTGTCTGAGCACAGTCACGAGGCAGCCAAGGCCAGAGCACAAGGAAGCTGTGGAAATCCCTTCTCAGGGCAAGCCCAGAGCCCCCTCAAAGAAGGGCACTGCTCTTGTTCATCTGCTATCTGAGTGTGAGCTTCCCTGCAGGGTGCAGTACAGGGATCCCATGCGGAACAGGCGGGTGCTGGCTGGCAGTGCCACAGGCAGTAATTCAGTAAGCGGAGGGTGCAGCAGTTTCCATGCCCTGCCTGTGCAGCAGTTGTGGTGTGAGCTGAGAAACGCCAGGCCTCTCAGGTGACTCCAGCAGTTCATGGCCCTGGGCTGGATCCCATGACAGGAGTCGCTCAGCCTTGCAGACCAGGAAGGGGTCACTGTGCCCCTGGGCTCTTCCACCCAAAGCCCCTGGGGCTTCCTCAGGCAGCTCGTCCCTGTCCCACTGCATCTCTTTGGCTTGGGGAGTCCCCAGGACTGAGGACATAGTGAAGTCCCACACATACAGTGTATGAGGCAACACACAGACCACAGCAGGAGGGGAGGGGGGAGATGATTTTGGGTTTAAACCTCCCAGCTCCATACCCAACAAGCCTGCATCAGCCCAATTTACAGCACCAAAGCCACATACGTAGAGGAGCCCTCCAGCTTGCCATAGAGCCAGCCGTTCTGCGCCTCCGGCATCAGCACCGTGATGACGTCCCCGGGGTCAAACCGCAGCAGGGTCCGGTTGACGCCGGTCGTGTGGGGCACGATAGCCTGCACTCTCACCATGCCGCTCGTCCTCCTGCCTTCGCTCCCGCTGCTTCTGGCCTCGCCGAAGGAACCCGACCGGGAAGTGCGGCCGGTTGGGAGCAAACCTGTGGGGAGGCATCGGAGGGGTCTGCCTGGAGCCCGGCATCCTCCTGCAAGACCCACGCTGCCTCAAAGGGACCAGTGTTTCCCAAGTGAAACAATCAGTCTAGAGGAGGAGTAGGTGGCCTTTCTCTGCAGGGAGAGAGCAGGGCACAGCATGGGAAAAGCATGGGAAAACATTCACCTTGCAGGAGGAAAATCAACTCAAGCTGAAAATCAAGCTTTGCGCTATGTTTCCTTTGGCCAAACGTCTAGAACATACACACTGCGTGCCCTGGCTGATGCTCTGGCTGATGGCCCTCTTCCTGACCCTGCTAGAACAACTGTTTGGGTAAGTTTTCTCTCCCACTGTCCTTTTCTGGGATTTCTTCAAACATTTTAAGCTGGAATTTCTTAGGAAGAATAAGCAGGTGAGACGTGAAGTAAGTGGCTGGGTTGTGGGGCAGGCTAATATTTAATGTAGCAGCGTGAGGGAAGGTGCTTGACTCAAATGGGAACTCCAGTAAGAACCAGCCCTCATGGTTCAAGGGAAACTGGAAATTGCACATCTGTGGGTTCCCCACCTCACACAGCTGGGAGTCCTGGCCTTGTCCTGAATGGACCCTGCTCACCCTCTGGTTGAGCTCACCCTTTGCTTCATTCAGTCTTGCCCTCCGAGCTCCCATATGCACGGTCTTCTCACCATGCCAAGAAATGTGGCTGAAGACCATTAGTCTGATAGAGTGGTGGTCCCCCCCCAACCTCAACTCTGTTCCCAGAGAGGTCCAAGCCCTGCTGGACATGGGTCATACTGGCTGATGGTGTCCTCCGCAGTGGCTGTCTGGGGGGCTCTGGTTGAGGAGGCAGTCTCATTTCTGGAGGCTCCGGAGAGAAGATGCTGGATCTACTCCCAGTCATGGAGGAAGTAAAGTCCCCAAGGGGTCTCTGGGGCTGTCGGAAGGAAAGGAGGTTGAATACACATCCACAGTTCAGTGGGAGATGCTCTGAGAGATACACAGTTCCTCTCAGGAAGCCAAACCCAGCACATTCCCTCACTGCTGCCCATGCACACATTTCCCTTCATCTTGGTCAGGAACGGCCATGGAAGCTGGACAAGCCAGCAAGTACCATGGCTGGCCAAGGACTGGCCTTGCCCTGCAATCTGAGAGGGGCAGTAACAGCTTCACCACCACAGAATCAATCATAGAATCATAGGATAGTTTGGGTTGGAAAGGACCTTCAAAGCTCATCCAGTCCAACCCCCTGCAATGAGCAGGGACATCTTCAACTAGACCAGGTTGCCCAGAACCACATCCAGCCTGGCCTTGAATGATTCCAGGGATGGGGAACCCACCACCTCTCCAGGCAACCTGTTCCCGTGTTTCACCAAACAAGGTGGACGCTGTCCATGGGCTCCTCACCATCTCTAGGTGGGTGGGGGTGAGCCGGCCCGATGGATACCCTTGCCCATGAGAGGCTCCGAGGAGACCCTGCGAGTGGCTGTTTGAGGGGTTGCGGGTGGCCTCCAGCTGCTCCTTCCACTGCGGTGCCTTGGTCTGGATCATGGCCCGAGCCTGGGAAGGGGGAGAAGAAGAGGTGATGGACAGGGCGGAAGAACTACAGAGGGAGCCAAGGCTGCCACATGCATTAGATTAGGGACCAGGTCCTCCCCCAGTCAGGTTCGTGGGATCCCCTCAGGAGCACCTTCCACGGTCCCAAAGACCCTGCTATAAACACCTACATCCCCATTCCCTCTCCCATCGCTCACACACCCAACTAACCCTGTGTCAGCACCATCCTCAGCCCCAGCCATGCTCTCCCAGCCTAGCACAGTCAGCCTGGACCCCACAGCAAGAGGTGAAATGGGGTTTCCTGCCCAGTGCATGCACAGACATTGCTTTCACCCCAGGGGCGGCTCAGCACCGGCTCCCTCCTGCTGCCTGCTCCCCAGCTTGCCAGGCCATACCCTGCTGTAGAACTGGAGGAGGGTGTTGTAGAGCATCTGGTGCTTCTCAGCCAGGAAGCGGTAGCGGCGTTTCTCCTCCAGCTCAGCCTCCCTCTGGCTCTCAGAGACGAACGCCTGCATCTCTGAGCGCAGTCGCATCACATTCTCCTGGACCACAGGGGAAAGAGGGAAGAAGGGATCAGCATAAATCCAGCAGAGTGGGATCATACATGGCAGGGGAAGGGTTGAAATGGGTCGTTGTGTCTGTCAGCTTCCCGGTCCGCTCGCAGTGCTGAAGCAGCACAGAGGAGCTAGAGCAGAGTGACAGGGATGGAGCCCTCCCACATTAAAGCTTGCTAAATGAGGAAAGGGCTTGGCAAGAATGAACACCACAGGTCAGCAGCACCATGTAGGAAAGGAGTTTCCTCCTCTCCAGGTACGCCTGCTGCCTTTTGAATGCTGGGAAAACCCCTTGGCTTTTAAGGAAGGACAAAGTTCCTGGGAAATCAGCCCTGACTCCGGAAAAATCACCCAGTTCTTTTTCCAGCTCCCCTCCCTGCAATCACTGCTCACCTTCATCTCACGGACGTTTTTATCACGGGCCCTCTCCATTCTCCACAGCTCTGCCATGCACTTATCCAGGTTAGTGGCTCTGCGCTGGTACTCCAGTTCGTACTGCTTCTGGCTCTCCTGTCAGGGAGAAGCCAGGCTGGGTGAGAAAGCAGAGACCCAGGCACACTGTGATGCAGCAAGGGTCCTGCTCTGATGGGCGGTTGAACACCTGAGTCCCTCTGAAATCAGGCTTTACCTGAACCTCTCATAAGAAACGTCTTCCTTTACCTTTCTCTTCGTTTTGAACAGTCCCAGAATACTGATGAACCTCAGGAACTCAGGAGCAGGAACCCAGCTCCCCCAGCACTGGGAGCAAAGCCACAGCCTCTGTGACATGACCCACCAGCCTGTCCAGCTGGGCCACAATGGCACAGGACTCACAACCATGCACAGGCTGTGGTCTGGGGAAGCTGGAAACTCTGCTTTCGGGATGCTGAGTCTCTCAGCCCCATTGAAGCATTTGGCAAGTCCCACTGCACAAAGAACCTGCATCATTCCATTATCAACCAAACTAGGGGGATGTTTGGTCCATGACAGGAGAAGACAAGCCCCCCTAACTCCTGCTGAGGAAAGTCAAGGGAACACCTCAAGTGCTAAAGCAAAAGCCTTTGGGAAAGGGGAGAGGGAAATGAGAAGCATTGAGAAGGGAGGTAATCACTCACACTGATGAACTGTACATCCATTTTGGTGTTCTTCTCCATGTGCTGCAGCAGGTCCACGTGGAAGGTCTGAGCCTGGAAGAGGCGAAGGAGCCATCACCCTCATCCCTTCACCATGTGGGGTGTTGCAAGCACTGTGGTGAAGGGTGGCTTGTAAAACCTGCAGAGCTGATGACTCTCTTGCCCCCTGGACCCCATATAGAAGCCTGAAATGGGCACATCAAGGCTACCCTGAAGCAGCCTTGGGGTCAGCACCCAGCACACTCCTAACCGTGGGTCACCCTCAAGCTTTGGCATGGGCACAATCATCAGTGTCTGGAAGGGTTAGCATCCCCTCTGCTCCTTCCCACCAGTGTGACCCAGGGAAATAGAGGACGGGAATGCCGCATCTTCAGAGCCAGGCATTGCTCAATCCAACACACATCCACCACCACGCTTATGGAGCGGCAGTGATAGTCCACCAACGGCACCAAACACTGAACACCAGCTGGGCTCTGGGCATGCAGCTCCATAACACGCCTCCGTCACATGCAGCAGGGAGAGCAGGGAGGCAGGCGCCTGCCAGCAGGCACGTGAGACAGCAGGAGATGGGGTGAGCTGGGCAAATGCTGTTGTTAAGGAAGTCCATTGATTCCCCACCGTCACCAGCCCTCGGGAAAACCACTCACCACCACTTCCAAATCAGAGCTCAGGACTCTCTGCGTGTTGGACATCTGCACCAGGATTTCACCTGCAGGGAAAGAGCCAGGGGAAGGTGGGGAAATCCCGCAGCCATTTCCTTGTGTGCCCAAGCAGGCAGACCGGCAGTGTGCAACTCAGGCTGACGATATACGGGTGTGAAAGTCCAACAGCTATCACAAAGCACTGCTCTCTGCACCCTGCAGGAAGCTGGTAGCCTTCCTGGGCTCAGCTCCACCACCACTCCCTAGGCACCATCAGAGCAGGGTTGCTCCAGCCCATGAAGCTGCCAGACCAGTGCTCTGCTACAGCTCCATGTGCTGGCAGGGTACTGGGTGCTGGGTTTATGCTCTGCCACAGCCCCTACGGGTCCCATTTCTAACCGCAGTGGCACCCCAGCTGCGGTGCATGGTTCTGGGTGTCCTACAGGAAGGCAGCTACAGCACTTGCTGCTGATTGGAACTAGATGAGCTTAAGGTCCTCTCCAACCCTAACTGTTCTATGATTCTGTGATGCTGTGCATGGTCCTGATTCACTGGTGTTGGTATCGTGAAACTGGGAAAGGAAGAGACTGATGACAGGAAGCACAGGAACTAGCTGGATGAGGCAGATGACTACAGGAGTCCCTATAGAAGCTTATTATTAAAATTATCAGCAATTTCCTGAGCATATTTTCAGCAGCCATCATTAGGCTACAGAATTATTTGCCCTTCAGCTCCGAGCTGCCATTTCATCTGGCTGCAGGCTCAGGAGGACAACATCCCCCCAGCTATTGTCAATCCACGCTCTCCAGCTTTTCCCTCACACCTACAAGGAAGAGAAAATTGGCTCCTCTTTCAGCTCTTAGTGGAGCAAGGACTGGTTTCCATGAGAGGTCCATTGCTGGAGGTCCATCCCAGCAGCTCAGTCATTGATCTCAGAGAGATACAAGAGAGAGGACTGGGGCCTTGGGATGTTCAAGGGTGTACAGTAAATGTGACTCTAACCACCCAGACAGGGCCTGGCGCTGTGAGACACCGTTTAGAGGAGTTGTCTTCCTTCCCCTAGTACCTAAAAGGGACTAGGTAAGGGGGAGGCCAAAAGCATGTAACTGTGGCTCATCGCAGGACAGAGGACCATAAATGGGAGAGCCTTACCCAGCATGTGCGAGGTGGAGCTCTGCAGCGCTTGCTCCCCAATTTTTTCAATCGCCTTAAAATACACTTCAGCTGCTTTGGATAATGCTGTGAAGAGAGGAGAGGGGCGGTAAGGATCTGACCTGCCTCCCCACCATCACCAGCCCCAGCAAGCAGTGCACAGGACAGCCACCCCCTGGTACCTCACCTATAGGCAAGGGCATCCCATTTCTCCCAGTCTGTGCCTAATAGTAGCAGTGGGTCCTGGAGCAGCAGAACACTTAAGTGCAGCACAGGACATTTAAGAGTAGGGGGACCAGCAACTTTGTCCTGGGTGATGGCACAGCGGACACTGGGATGGATGCAGCAGCTTGATCTGGCTCTGTGGGACCCCACTCACCGTGGAAGGCGCGCAGGTAGTTGTTTCCCAGGTACACCAGGTTCTCCAGCGCGGGGTTGAACTGCTCCAGGATACTCTGCAAGGCGGAAGCACGTTAACACCAGTCTGCCCCACGCTTCAAAGACCTCAGCAGGTCAATGTCCTGCTGTGGCTCAGCTGCATGCAGCAGGGACACAGAGAGCTCGCACAGCCACAGCCTGGATAGCCATGGTGATGTGCAGCCCTGCACAAAGTCAGCTCCCTGCACCAGAGGGACCTTCGGGTGCCCCAAGTCCCCTCCAGCCAGCCAGGAGAGGAGCAATACCAGAAGGCAAGGCAGCCTGCTACACAGCCAAGTGGTCACCTGAAGGTGGCTTTCTCCCAGGTCCCCACAGCCACTGGAGATGGAGGGATAATTCAAGGGGATCTGAGCAGCCTTTTCCCCTCACTCCATCACCTCAATGCTTATTATCCAGGCATGAACTTGACTTTTTCCTAGCCAGGATGTGATGCACTGCCAGACTCAGCAGCTTAATAAGAGAAGGGATGGACTGCATCAGACCAGCCTCTCCGCTCTTGCCTGCTGTATTTATCAGAGGTGTTCATTGCCTACAGCAGAGATTCTTTCTTTTCTTTCTCCCAGTCCTCACCACCTTGGTACAGCACTGATGGGCACAGGGAAGGATTTGTGAGATCAGGCTGCTCTTTCCAGCAAGGAGGAAAACAGCCAACTGAACACCTTCCTACCATCAACCAAAGTGTGTTATCCTGAAGAACATAATGAGTGCTCCATGTCCAAACCACACTGCTTACCCAATTCCTTCCCAGATCTGCCTTAAGACCCACACCACCTTCCCCTTCTGCCAGCCATCTGCTTTCAAGCACAGCACAGAGGCCACAGGAGCTGCTGCTTCCCTGAGGAAGGGATCAAGCCCTTGGCTGTCCACCCAAGGGAGAAAACAGCTCTTTTCCTCCCACCCATACATCTCCCTTAGGTAGACAGGCACAGTCTTTGGTGCCGGCACTCACCTTATAGATGGAGATGGTGGATCTGTAGGACAGGTCCATCTCTGGAGCCTTTTCCCCTCTCCCAGAGAGGAGGAAGGAATGAAGAACAGCACAAGGTGCTATCCTGGCCTGGAGGACTCTGCTTTCGCACAGCTGGCTGGATGGAAAGAGGCCGCTGCTGGCAAGGAAGGACAACAGGAAGACACAGCCACGGTACAAAGGGAATGGAGCACTGCTGGAGTTTAATAATTCACCAGCCGAGAGGCTGGAACTTGATCTCTGGAAGTAACCAGACTCTTGGGGAGAGAGGAATCCTGCGACAGCCAGCAAGGGCATGTGAGCCCCTCCCTGCATTATTGATGGTCAGGCTGGTACCCAGCTCTGCCTGCCCCGACACCTGCGGAGCCAGCCACCTGCCAGAGAAACCGCCTTATGGCTCGCTGCCTCCCTCACTGCCACCATTCAAGGCGGCTTTGTTCAGCTCACTGTGCTAGAGGAGCATCCTCAGGTCTGTCACAGACACCTCATGAGTCAGGAGATCCCTGTCGGCTTGCAGTCACAGGTAACAAACAGCAGCAGGCAGAGGGACAGGTAAGGAAAGCTCAGAATGGGTTCCACCTCTTCCCTGCCCACTATTCCCCCACCTCAGACATCAGCCCGCTGACTCTTTATCTCTGTCCCACTCCCAGTGAGACTCCCTAATGGCAGGTATAAGCTTGTGCCTGAACCCTCCTGCTCTCCCTGCCCGAGTGCAAGCAGCTCCAACACAGCATCACTCTGGGAAGTTCCTGCAGATAGTGCAGGCTTACAAAGAAGGGTGGAGTGCAAGCCAGGGGCAAAAAGCAGAAAGGAGTTCATATTCTCTCCATTTCAAGATGTGGAGTTCTGGTTTTCCATGGGAAGGTAAGCCCCTTTTTCATGTAGGAAAACAAACCCATTTACTCCACAGTAGAAGCCACTTGATTCCACAATCTCATTTGTGAAACTGAAGATCAGAAAGCCGGTAATCAGTTTTTAGCCCTATTCATGCCTCAGTGCCCACCCCTATGGTGGTGTCCCTTAGGAACCAGTGGCACAGGTCCAGCAGGCTTGCAGCAGTTAACTTGCCCAGGAACCACTGGGGGATACAAAAACTAAAGCCCCGTCTACAGTCATTTGTATCCCAAAGGGATTTCAGTGTTCCTCTTTTTAGCCTGGCCAGCTCCAAGAGGATTTTTATATGGCAGCTGCCCCAAAGCATCTCCTCTGGCTGCAACTGATATGTCCAGCACGCGATGCTGCGCTTCATGGGACAGCCAACGCTCACACCACTCACCTGCTCCCAGGGCTGGCTGCAGGGACAGGCCAATTCACCTCTACAGCCCACACAAAGGTAGAATCCTGTGCCTCATGGAGCCCAACACCTGATTTTCTACTTGTATGAAATTCAGAGGCTGCAAGCTCAGAACTGAGAGAGAGAAAAGACGAGCATGGACTGCGTAACAGTGGAACCAAATGCAAACCTTTCTTTATTTCAAGTCAGGTTAGCTTTGCACAGAAGCACTGTTCACAACAGCGGTCCCTTCAGTCAGAAGCAAACGATTAAGAATCCAGTTTTTCAGGTTACTCCTCAAAACACCTCCAAACAGACACATAAATTATTTATAAATACGAAAATTTTCCTGCAGAACCACTGAGCAGTGCAGCAGCCACAATAGGATTTCCAGCAGTAAAAAAAAGTAAATCCAAATTGTCACAGGGTCAGGTTCTTTGGTGGGAACTGAACTCGGAGCATTTCAGTTTCACATCAAGAATAAACAATCTCTCTCCCAAGCCAAGGCTACAGACCCTCATCTCGAGCTCGCTGTCAGTAAAGACAGGCTTTCACACCTCAGTCCTTGAGCAGAGTAGCACAGCAACCTGGGTGGCACAAAATGGTCACTGGGGGGTCTGCTCCCACCCTGGGCAGTCAGTACACGTTGCCAGCCCATCTCAGAGGGGAGAGGGGAAGGTGCTACAGAAGACAACTGCCTCAGAAAACATTCCCCTTCTCCCGAGGCCAGCCACAACATTCTGTGTTGTACCTACTGTGTAAAGTTGCAGCACCTCTGCTCACCTTAAAACTGGGTGTGTTAAGGGAAGAATAATCCCTTTTCCCCATACTATACACTCAAAACCACCTTGCCCTCAGTGGGCCAAGTAATCCCTGAAGCTTTCTCTAGCCATGGCCCATTCTGTGTTGCAGGAAGGTGCACGGTGCTTTGTCAGTGGAAGTGCTGCACAGACAGGAGACAGCCTCCAGCTGCTACAGCTCAAGACAGACAGATAGGGGCTCTGGGTTCTGGGAGGTACCATCAGACAGCAGGGTAGCAAAACTGAGCACAGCAGCAGAGATGGGGCTACAGTACAAAGATAACTGTCAGCATTTCACTCTGGGAATACATAGGTGTGCCCTGGAATACATGTGTATGCGCACTGTTGTCTATTAAATACCATTAATTCCTCATTAGTAGTGGTAGTAGTAGTGCCTCCCCCACCTCAACACCTCAGCTCAAGGGAAAATCCGCGCCACTCCAGTGCCTGCTGCTCCTTGCCATTGGGATGCAGAACAGGAACCTCCAGGTCAGTCACTGGGAGAGATGTTGCACCAGCTGCTCAAACTGCTCCCGCTGCTGGTAGATGTAAAGCTGGGTGTCCCAGAGAGCATCCACCAGCACAGAGTCGTTCACCTCGTCCAACATCACCTCCGTCTGCAGCTGTGGGCTCAGCCTGTATACAGCAAGACAACATCATCAGCTGAGCACAGAGATGAACACACAGCAGTGAGCCTGCCAAGCGCAAGATTTGTGCCAAGTGGCTCCTAGCACAGAATCACAGAATGGTTTGGGTTGGAAAGGACCTTAAAATCATCCAGTTCCAACCCCCTGCCATGGGCAGGGACACC
>JANHGB010047472.1:0-40227 GCA_026283785.1 Coracopsis vasa
TACCGCACGGTCGGTATCTTCGGCGGTTTCCTGGCTGTTGTGGCGGCGGCTTTTTACCCCATCTACTTCCGGCCGCTGCTAATGCCGGAGGAGTACAGTGAGTGCCTGCGCGGCGGGAGGGGAGCGGGCCGGGCCGGGCCGGGCCCTGTGAGCGGTTTGTGCCCCGCTGCGGGGCGGGCCCGCCTGAGAGTGCGCTGGAGCTGCCGGTGGGTGAGACCGGCCGAGAGGCTTCTGCTCACCTGAGAGATACTTAAAAAGCCCCCAAATAAAACTCGTAGCACTCTTGTTTCAAGTTACAGGCCAGTACGAGATCAAGGACACCCTTTAGCTGTTCGCTGAAGTTAAGAGGATGGAGATGCAGTTTAACTGCAGTTTCGATCAGGGGGTGGTGCATCTCTCGTGTGAGCTAAAACGGAGGGAGTTGGGTTCGTTCAGCCTGGAGAAGAGACTGCTCAGGCAAGACCTTAGAGCCCAGAGTTCCCAGTGCTTCCGCGGGGCTTATAAAAAGGATGGGGGGCAGGGCCATAGGACAAGGCATGATGATTCTAAATTTAAAGAGGGTAGATTCAAACTAGATACAAGGAATACATTTTTTTATAATGAGGATGGTGAGACATTGGAGCGGGTTGTAGATGCCCTATTCCTGGAAACAGTCAAGGTCAGATTGGACAACGCTCTTGAGCAACGTGAGCGAGTTGAAGATGTCCCTGCTTATTTTGGGGGGAATGGACTAGATGTCCTTTAAAGGTCGCTTTCAACCCAAACAAACCATTCTGTGACTCTTTGAGTTATGTTTTCCAGCTGCAGTTTAAGTGTTTACCTTAAACAGTGCTAACAGATTCTGTACCGGTTGCGATGGTTTGCTAGAGCTGCTCTCGGTCTGAAACTGGCTGATGAGGAGAGCCCGCTTTCCTGCCAGGACCACACAAAACCGCGAAAGCCCGTCCCTGGGTGCTGGGACCAGGGAGCTCTCGTAGGCGCCTGAAGGTTCGGGTGGGAAGCCCTGCGGCTGCCGGCGGTGGCTCCCTCTGCGCCGCGGGAGCGGTAGGGGGAGCACCTGTGCTTCCTGAGCTTGTGTTAAGTACCGCGGAAGGGAGCGGGTAAAGGTTCTGGGTAAAAGTTCTGCTTCATCCCCTTGCTTCAGCTTGTACAAAACTCAGCAAGCTGTTGATGGCAACCAGAAGATATATGTGGCTAATCTCCTGAGACAACTGAAGCTATTTCTAGGAAGAAGAAAAAAAGAGGAAAAGGGTAACAAACTTAACTGATAACAAACTTACTAGCCTTGCATCAAAGCTGATGTAAAATTTAACTTGCAAGCAGGTTTTTATTTAAGGAAGCTATGCTTGTAAAGTTGGAAACTGCCCACAAAGACAGGTTTTCTACTCTCTGTTCCCATTTAAAAGCCTTATTCTTAATTTTTGCTTATGATGCACTTCCCAAGAATATAATATCAGAAGTGAGACTCTGCGTTAAGCAAAGGAGACAACTAGTAAACAACATCCTCTTTTGTACTGGTGTATTACGTGAGCATGTGTTCCCTTGCAGGTTAGGGATTTTTTTTAGTCTTGGTTTAGCACGTAAGTGATGCACAGTTAGCAAGTGCTTAAATTTTCTATTTAATATGTAATTCTAAACTTACTGCTTGATGCTCAAATTCTCCTTTGATCTGACCTTTACTTATTTCTTATGTGCTTTTCTTGATGCTTACCACTGCATTGTGAGAGAAGCACAAGCATTAGTTCTCATAATAGTTGAGACAAGAACGTGGAATTTCACAGTTGTGGTCCTTGAGCAAAAGTATTTTAACCTCTGGCGTACAAAGGATTTGATTTTTCGGAGTGCAGTCTAGTAAGCTGTATGGCAACTTCTGTAGAAGCTTGCACCTTCCATTGCCTTGAGCTGTAGTGGATACTCAGTATTTCTGCATTTTGGGATGCTGGGTCTGAAGCTGGACATCATCATTAACATCACACAGTAATCTTGCAAAAGGCAAGAATGGATTTTAGTTCTCTGGAGCAACAGCTGGATCTGCCTCCAGTGCCTAGCCCCCTTGCAAGCAGAATCAATTACTGTGATATGCCTGCTAGTTTCCAGTAGCATTAGGCTTGTACCTAGACAGCCTAATAACACATAGTGCCTGGCCATTCTCGGTGGGATAGGATGCTGAAAGGTTTCAGTTTTAAGTTGAGGTTAGTTCCGAGTTTCCCCTGAGAATGTGCACCCTACAGTTGTTTAAAGTTCAGTGGTCTGGGCAGAAGGCTAATTCAGAGCTTTGACTTTCTGCTTCAAAGTACCACAGGGGTGAAGTACTTAACTGGCAGGGGGGAAAAAAAGGAGGCGCATTTAGTAAAGGAAAATAAGATAGTTTTGGCCGTGTCTCGTTTTTCAGGTGGTTGAATCTTTCAAACAAAAAAGAAAAGCCTGAGACAGGTGCATTGTAGGGAAAAATATCCCTCCAATACTTAAATTCACAGAGTTTACACGCAGTAATTTTGTAGATGCTCTCGTGAAATCTGCTTGTGGTAAGATGCAAAATCTCTCCAGGGCCTGAAAATGGGGGTTACTGATTTTGGAAAGAATAAATCTTCTAAAGAGTTATGTTGAGCCTGTGAGCTCCTAAAAGTACTAGTGCTTATGTGATAAGATCATGACATGTTTTGGCGTCTTTTGTTGAACAGTAGTCATTACTTTAAGATCTTATTGTTTGTAATATCTCAAAACAGACAAGCTGTTAGTTTCTCAGTGTATTAATGCTACATTCCATCATGTAGGTGAATACTCAACAGAATTTTACTGTGTAGCATGTAGAATGAATAAAATGGGTGCACTCAAGATGTCTAGTATTCTCTTTCTTCTTAGTAGTGTCCTTTCTGTTCTGTTTTCCAGAGAAAGAACAGATAATAAACCGAGCTGGGGTTGTTCAAGAGGATATTCAGCCTGCAGGTATACTTGATTCATGTGTTTGCATTGATTGTTTTAAAGACCACCTTGAAGTAAGACCGGAATACTTACATGGATTTAAATAATACAGTAAATAATATGTTTAAAGAATATATATAATAAACTTGCCATGAATTTTTTTTCAGGCTAATTCTTGAGTTGAAAAGTACAGATTAATGAAACTTATTTTAAATTGGCTTAACCGGCCAAATAAGTTGCAGTAATTGTTATTTTCGCACTTTCTTCAATAGATGCCAGTTTCCATACTAGAAATTAACTTCTGAACCAGAGCAAGCAAGAACCATGGGTCAGCTGAGCTGTAGCTGTAAAGAATACACTATTGTACCCTGGTTTGTGGAATACTGCTTTACAACTTGGCTGAAAAACAATTTATGAGCACTTTGAAGTACCTTCCAGCCTCATGGGTGGAGAAATGAAGCAGAAATCCACTACATACAAAGAAAATTTGGAATGTTAGTAGCCTTTTGATCCCTGTTGCCCATAGAAGGAGTAGAAAGGCATATGAGCGGAATAAAATTAAAGTATGGCAGACTGTCCTTGGTAGTTCATTGTTTCATGGCTAATGTAACTGGCTATTCATTATGTAAGGTTAGCACGTCTTGTTTAAAGACATGAGAGTGCTTGTCTTGATGAAATAGTTCATATCTGAGTATGTTAAAGGGTATTGTATTCCTGTTTTTGGAAAAGCCTGCCATCAGCATCAGAGGAAAACCAAATAGGATTAATGCCATGTCATTACTACACGTATCAGTTAAGTCATTGGTGCAGAACATATTTTGCAGGAAAGTGGTGAAATGCTGAAGAGGAGTAGAAAGGGCATTGTGAAATAGAAGTCAGGTAAATCTGCCTTTTTTTTTATTAAACATTAAAGAGGACTGGACTGGCTCATTTATCCAAGATGCTGGTACCTGAGGACCAGTTCTCCTCATTATAACTTTTCCATCTAAATTTAGCTGCTGATGAGAAGTTATGAGATCCACTAGATGAAAGTGAAATCTAGACAAGTTCAAGTACGAGGTGCAATTCTAGATGGTTGTTCCAGCAATGTTAGAACACCTTACCTATGAGTGTAATAGATTTTTCCATTATCTGAAGCCTAAGATCAAGAGGAAGTTGCCTTTTTAAATATTTTTGCAAGCTTAAGCAGAGCTGTGAGTTCAGGGCAGAAATTGTTTGGTTCCTTATTGTTTTGTATACCAGGCTGCAGTAGCAGACCAATTTTCTTCTATTTTTTTCCTCCAACAGCCTAGTTATGAACTGCTGGTGTTCTCATATTTGATTTGTAGGGTTAAAAGTGTGGTCTGATCCATTTGGAAGAAAGTAATGTTGGCGGCTGGGTGTATTGCAAGGCAAAACTGAAGATGGACATCTTCAGCCGTTTCTTCTTTCACTGAACTCTGTCTTTGGGTGTTGCTGGAGAAGAATTCTGAATATGCTGTACGGGCACGTGAGGAGCAACAAAGGCTACTGCTTGAAGTCCTAAGAGATAAACTCATGCTAGTTTTGACAGAGGATACTGGGACATAGTGCACAGACTGTAGAGAGCTGAATGATTCTTGAGATTAGAAGTGAAGTATTTGTTTCTTTGAGAAAAGAGAAGAGGATTTTTTTGTTAATATGTAGACACTTATAGACTAAATTATGACTAGAATAAATCATGCAGACACTGCAGTTTCCTCCCTAGTTTGAGAATTATTTTTTGTGGTTTTATTATGAAAACATGATGAAAGTATGTACTGAGAGAGATCAGTGCAGAAAATATAACAAGGTGAGTGTAAATTTGTACATTAAAATTTCTTCCTTTTAAACCAGTGTGTATTTTTTTAATTTGTTTCGCAAGTAGGCATGCAGGTTAACCTTGGCCAGGTGCTGCCCAGCCACTCTCTGGCTCCTCAACAGGACAGGAGAGAAAACTGGATGAAAAAGCTTGTGGATCCAGAGAAACACATGGAGGTTGCTTACCAGTTACTGTTGCAGACAAAACAGACTCAACTTGGGGTAAATTAATGTAGTTTTAATGTCAATTAAAATAGATTTGGATAGCGAGAAACAAAAAATAGCACCTTCCCACTGCCTCTCTTTTTCCAGGATCAGCTTCGCTCCTAACTCCTCCGTTTCTTCCCTTCCTCGTCCCCTGAGCAGTTGATGGGGGGGTAACAGTCAGTTCACAACAGTTCTGTTGCTTTTTCCTCCTCATGTTTTTCCCCTGCTTCTGTGCGGGCTCTTCATGAGCTGCAGTTCCTTCAGGAACCAGCCTATGGAGTCTCGCAGTAAAGACTTAATTTGCCATTAAACGCTGTATTTGGCTTTACAAATTCCACAGAAAGGCTCTCACTCAATTCTATTGCTCTCCAGAGAACAATTTCATAAAGCATTTTTCATTCAGAGATTCCAGGGCATTTTTGTCTGAAAAGAGATGGGCTGGAGATGCTGGCCTGTGGTACCCGGAGGTGTATGGGCACAGGGTACGTGTGGTGGGGCCATGTCACATGAAGGATTAACAGAGGAACACTGGCTTCCCATAGACAAGAAGCCTTCAAGTGGCACAAGGCCAAGGCACAGCACAGTGGTCCGATCCTAAAGTACAACTGACCCAGCAGAAAAGCCATGTGAAACTGGTATCATCTCATCTGGAGAACCCAAACTGGACAGATCTGCCTGAAAGCTCTGCACTCCAAAAGCATTTTGGGGTAAAAAATACTGAATCTGTGTCCCCTGCACAGAGGGACACAGCTGCTCCAGTGTGGGCTCCTTCTCAGGCAACAGTGTGGATATCTGCTCCAACATGGTCTTCTCCGCAGGCTGCAGGGGAATACCTGCTCTGGTGCCTAGAGCACCTCCTTCCCCACCTTCTTTTCTGACTTTGGTGTTCATACTGCTGTTTCTCACTTTTTTCCCCTCATTCCTCTGTTTGCCTGGTGTTCTCACAGAGGTGCCACCCGCTTGGCTGCTGGGCTGAGCCGTGTCTTGCAGTGGGTTCTTTGCGGAGCCAGCTGAAACTGTTTGTGGCCAGTGTGGGACAACTCCTGCAGCCTGCCTTCCTTGCTGCCAAAACGCTAACTGGTACACCTAATATAGGAGGTTAACACCAGATGTCTGGGTAAAAGAGCAGATACTTTAAAGAATCTCTTTCTGAAAGCGCTTTTCCGTGGTGAGCATAATGATAGTTAGAACAGGCAAGCAAAGGATTGCCCCTACTGAAAATCCTTACCTAAATTCCATGTCTCTCTTAATAATTGGTTCTGAATAAACTATGTGTTTTCAGATTTCAGTGGAAATAAACAGTCTATAGTTACAGTCTATAACCTAACCAGTATTGTTCTCAAGTACAGATGTAGCATGTACATTTAATTTGAATATACTACCTTCTGATGTTTTTGTCACTTCATTATGGTACACAACATTTTAAGGACCACTGCAAGATCATATATGTTATGAAGAATGTATGCCTCGTGAGTGTTACTTATGAAGTCAGTAGTTTGTTATTTTTTTGGACATCACACATTTATTAAGGTGACAGATGAAAGACTGAATGTTCACAGTGTTCTTTCCCAAACTGCTGTTCTGCTACTTGCTATTCTTTTTCTACCTGTTGTTACTGTTCCCCTCCCACTCAAACACACATTTCCTCTTTGAGTTGATTTTTTTTTTTTCCCCCCAGTCTCCTGTTACCACTTTAAGCATTACAATTTTTTTTTGTTTGCTTGCTGGAAAAATGAGATCAAATTTGATTTCTTTGAGTTCTCAGGTCATTTCACATGATGGCTGAAGCCGGAGGAAGTGTATGCGTTCCCTTTAGGGATAATGACAGATGTTTCACTATATAGCACAGTCACAACTGCTAACACTGTCACAAAGCTAATTCAGTGTTTGCTAGGAAAAGAAGCAATTAAATTGAGGAACAGACTGTTTATTTAATCACTTAATTCTTTCTTCAATGAAACTGGAAATGAGGGAGCCTTGAGTTCTGTTTTCTTGGACAAAACATAGAGATTCATCAGTTTCAGCAAAGTTGTCTAAATTATGTTTGCAGTGGAAATACAGTATTGCTTAAACTCGGGCTCTCCATCTATAACTGACTAGCTGCAAAACAAGGAGTTTCTGGAGAAACTTGGAATTGTTAAATAATGCTGCTTCTGTCACTTGGTGACGCATGCGTAAAAAACATACGTCATGGTAGTGTGAAACAAACCACTCTTCAGGATAAGTGATGTGACAGATGATATTAAACTACTGAGTTAGGAGATAAGATAATCTGCCTGTCATTTACTTTGTGGAGTTGAGCAATTTGCCGAGTCTGGATCTTGCCTAGAAAAATGTTGGATGGTTTCAGAACTGGCTGTTGCTGGCAGGTGCTGAGCCTTCTGCCTTCTTATAACTTAAACATTGCAAAACATTTGAGTACGTGAACTCAGTAGCGTAGCATTTATAGAACTGTACATGTTTGTTGGTCCTGATCTGTTCATTCCATGGCAAAAAAGTTTTTTAAGTTTTGTGATTGCCTGTACAGTATTTGCAACAGTGTGTATCACATCCTGAAGTGAACCTGAACTTTGGAAAGCATTGGTTTTAATGATCATCACTTCTTACTTGCTGTGTTCTGCCTAATAAAGTGGGTTGATTGCCCATGTCTTTAAGCTGTTACAGCAGTGAATGTGTTTTTCAGATCTTTGGTATTCTGTCTGGATAAAACTGTCAAGTCAACAAGGAACATACTGCGATAATTCTCCAGAACTATTTTACACTGAAATTTTCTGTGATTGCTCTGGCATTTGCCAGCTGCCTGGAGACTTGCACAAGACTCAGATGGCAAGTCCTAATCCTGCAGCTGGCTTTCTGGGCTTCGTGACAATGCTTTGTTTTGCTTGTGGACACTGGAGATAAGCCTCTCCTCCTAGTTACCCAGTAACAGGTGAAGTATAGCAAGTTGTGCCCCCCAGGACTCTCATTATCTTGCTCTGGAAGTAAGAGGTTTGCTACTTCTGTAGCCTGCAACAGCTATCACTTTTCAATGCCATCACGCAAAGTTGTTAGATGTGTTTACAATGATGCATAATTCTATATAATTATTGGTACTTGGGAGAGACAAGTCTGCCTTCTGCAGAGGAACCCATTGGGTCCACCTGTTCTGATTGTTCTGATAGAAGGATTGGGACAAAACATTTGAAAAAAAAGCCTTTTTAGGATTTTTTAAAACAGTTTTTGTGACTATTCTGTAATACAAATGCATTTTTCTTATTTATGCTAGTTGCAGTAAGAACAGCAGATATAACTTCAGCCTTTGGAGGACTGGAAGAAAGTTTTAACCAGTACTTTGATGCCCCAGCAGGAACATCTCATTGTACTAAGTTTAGGCCTGCTGTTGTATGCTGATAAGTTATGAAGTTACTAAAACTTGTGCATGAAGAACAGGTCTGGTATTTCGGTCTAAACACAGCTTAGTTTCAGAGCATTATAGACTGTTGATGATGCAATGAAACCCTCAAGCACAAACACTTCAGAAGAAGTAAATATGGCAAAAGATACTGCAAACTGCCAGATTATACATAGCAAGAAAAATGGGATTTTTCTTGCTAAATATTGTGTATGTTTTATTGAGATTGTTCACACTGATGAGAGGACATTTTTTTCTGTCCTACTCAAGGCACATTGAAAAGACTTCAACAAACATCATAATTGTTATTGTACGTATGGCCTTCCAAAAAATACAGTGAAGAAAAAGAAGCAGTTCTCATGATTAGCAGTCTTTTAAACCAATATACGTCATGTATTTTCCCCTCTTGCCATCTAGCAATAATTAACTACTCATTTTCTCAGTACTGTGTACAGTCCTACTGACCTTCAGGTTAACATGCAGACACAGCAGTAAATGAAACACTTTATTGGCTTTTCCTGTGATGCCAGGCAGCCCAAATAGTATGTTTGATAGTGGAAGGAAATTATTTTCTAGCTTCTGAGAAAGTGCTGCAGATAGACACTGTTTCTATGAGGACAGTATATAATGGGAGAGAGCAAAATCAAAGTACAGGTCAAAGCATATTAAAGCTCTCATTTTCACGTATTAGCCTCTGATCCAAGGTGTATTTGTGAATATCACAGATTCTGTGGGCCTTGCAAGAAAAATGGTGCAGTGTTTAAGACACTGTCTTGGGAACAGGACTGTAGTCACTTCCCTGTTCCACCATGCTTCTGTCTGATAGCAAGCAAGTAATGTACCCTTTGAGCTTCAGTTCCATATGTAAAATGGCAGAATACTCCCCTTCCTTGCAAGGCATGATGAAGGTAAATATTGGGGACGGGGTGGTGGTCGTGGTGTTTATGCTCTAGAAAACATTTGGTTCTTGTCTGAGAAGTTTTCTTCATGTTTAGGAAAAATAGTCCTGGATTTGTGTGAGAATCTTATTTTGGTTCCAAGAATTTAAAAGTTTTGAAGAATCTTTCCTAAAAGGAAACAACTTCTGAGATTTCTCAGGACTTTACACTGCTGAAATATATGCTATGAACATAGGAATTTTATTTTTTGGGGAGTCAAACAGAAAACTCACCTGCTTTTCACAATACTGGTGTTTTTCAGAAGATCTCCAAGTTTGAGTATAAGCTTCTACATGCACGTTGAAATGCAACCCACTATGAATGTTATTACAGTTGCACAAAACCACAGAAAATTGGTCAGCTTCTGCTACTGGCCCAGGTGCCTCAGCAATTTTTTGACATTCAGCAATTTTCAGTGTTTTGACTTGCTACTTCCCTTGTCTTCTGTAACAATGGGTCCCCCCTTCTGACCTTCGGATGCCTGAAAAATAGCTAAAAGTCTTCTAAGATTGCTGCAAGTACTGAGCAGGGGAAGCTGGGTTGCAGTTAAAAGAGGTGAGGAAGATCTGAAGGGACTGCAGGGAAGAGAGTATTGCTCCTGTAGCCCTGGAGGAATACCTTGGAGGTCAGGTGGTAGTTATGAAGAGGAGACAGGGCATACTGGCAACTTCAATGGGCAGGAGCATGAGGGACATAGAACATAAATCCATTGGAATACAGCCTTCAGAGGCTGTGCTGCTCACAGAGCAAATTGGGATACCTCTTTCCCTCTTCTCTGTTTCCTTCCCAGCAGATCAGAGGTGAACATTTCTAAAGAAAGTTCCTAGCCAAGATGAGGTTATCATGAGCAGAGAAATTAATCTAAGCAGATAATTTTATCTAAGGAGAAATTATCTAACTCTCCTGCACTCTAGCCTACCTTGAGAAGTCAGAAATGAGAATAACTTGAGTTGGAAGGGACCTTATGCTGACAAATGTCTCTCAGGTGACAGAGAAAGGTGCCTCCTTTGCTATCAGCTTCTTCCTGTAATTTTGTATGGTGAATATCAGCAATACCAATCAGGGTAGAGAAGGAAGGTACTCCCATTGCCTCAGCAGAAATTCCTGTAGGAGGAGTCTTCTTCAGCCACCCATTCACTCCCAGAACTGGATGGCTCAGGCACATTTTAGGAATGTATTTATTTTTCCACCCTGGATGAAGAGGAAGCCACTGTGGATGTTAACCAGAAGCATTTGCTCTCTGGTCTATTACCTGTGACTTCTGGGGTGGCAGTGATTGTGGCAGGCCAGCTCTAGCCTTATCTCCTCCCATCTACAGATACAAGGAAGGTTCATACAAGACCTCTTGTGCCATTACTGGCTGAACAGAACCTTTAAGAGTCCTCTGAAGCCTGGAAAGCAGGTAATCCTAGTAACAGAATCTTCACTGTGCTTGTAGCTTCTTCTGAAATAAGCTCCATTCCTCTGGTCCTTCTTACAGTCATCCTGTGAGTGGGTAACACAGGCATGCTGGATGTCACATATAACAAAGAATTTCCCATAGTTCAGTCCAAAATCCCGTGTTCCACATGAAAAACTTGTGGAGTATTACTTCTCCCTGCATTTTCTATGTGCTTTTAATATAGTTTATGTGATTTGGTGGCCTCTGCTGCCTGCTACCTGCCACCTCTCTCTGCCTCTGGATCACAGCAACAATGGCAGCAGCACCATTAGGTGAAGGAGCCTGTAATGATCTGTGAGGATCTAAGGAAGGCATTCTCATACATGAAGTCTGGTAGTCCTACTAATATCTTACAGAATTCTTCCTAGTTGTTGTCAGCTTTTATTTCATGGCAAAGCCTCTTGTTATTATTCCTTATTGCACTTCGCAGTTAATTTTTGTCCCATAGCTACCATTCCAGCTCTTCTTTTGCACTGACATTGCCTCCCAAGTTTAATCAGAACATTTCATTAGTATACTGCTATATTTTGTGCCAGACAATTGTTACATTTGTCCCAGGACAATCCTTTGAGTAACACCACCAGTAAAATCCCTCCAGGCCAATGACTTCCCTTTTGTCATTTCCGCTTTAGCTACTTCCATACTTGGCTTAAAATTCCTACAGCTACTAATTGTGTCCCACGTGACGTCCTTCAAATGCTTTGCTGAAGTACAGATGGAATATATCCCCTGAACTTCTGTGGTGTTGACACACAGCTGATGTGTCCAATTAGGTAGCAAGATTGATACTCTGACATGTTCTACTTTGGGAATTTTCACTTGTGTCCCCACTTTCCATTACTGCAGAATTTGCCATGATTCTTGTGTGCTCCTCTAGAAAGAATAGAGCTAGGCAGATGTTTTCCAAAAGAAGTCCCAGAAGCACCCAGCCATCCTCATAGTCTTTCTTTCTTGATGCATTGGAATGCATATAAAATGAAAGACTGGGCCTGTTAAAAGTACCTAAACATCATGAGAGCGACCTGCCTCTCTGTCAACATTATTCTCAGACTATAGCCAAAACACAGTACTGTACCAGCTACTTCAAGAAAATTAACTCTATCCCAGCCAAAACCAGAACACTCCAGCCCAGGCAGAAAGATGTTTGCTGCTGTTGGTTACTTTCAAAAGCACAGAAGTTTATATTCATCCTGTTTCAGTGTCATTGATTATTGACTTATGAGAACCAAGCCCAGCTAACAGAAAATTGCTGTAACCAAGCTTGTATCTGAGAGCACAAGCCTGGTTTTATTTAGTCAGAAAAACCATCACTCATGAAACTCAGAACAGGAAGGTCATTTAGCAAGCCTTATTGACAAAATGTGATGAAGTGAACTGTCACATCTGCATTCATTAGCAAAATTATTCAGGAGAGTGTGAAGGAATTTACGCCTGGTTCTGGTTTCCACAGGTCACTGGGTGCTGCTGACAAAGCAGGCATGATATCCAGATAATGACTGCTTTGAAGAAGATAAGTTTCCCTTTGGTATCATAGAAGACATACAAATAAAGGTAAATGTATAATGTTTAAATTGTGCTATTGGTTTTAGTGGAAATGTAATTATGCCCCTTTGTGATTCAGTTGAGAGCTTGCATCCTTTGGGAACTACCTGGAATAGGATCTGTATGCTGTGTTGGATCCTAGAAATTGTAAAGATGTCTCACTTTATTCAATTTCATGCCCTATGTACAGCCAGTCACTTTGTTCTACCCTTTTCTAGAAGTCTTCCCATGATGGCTAAAGTTTGGATCATCTCTAGGTCTCTGAAGAGAAGAACATAATTTGTTCCTGGTATTTTCTGTCTTCCAAGATAAAATAAGTTTGCATGCTCCTTTCTGTTGAGACTATCATGAATTTTCAAGACAAGGTTCTAGCTCTGGCCATAAATCTGTGAAAGATTTTTTATCTTCTAGATTATTTTTCCTATCTCCATTTGCAGGCAGACAGCTTCAATACTAGAAGTGTCCAACTACTAGGTGTTGTGCTGGTAGTACAGAAATGCTTACTCACAAATACAGTTTGATTCTGAAGAAGCATTTAGAATTACCTTGCTTAGGAACCTGGCTTTTGGAGCAAGTATTTGCTGCAGGTATGAGGCTTCTTACCACTTAATTCTCTCAGGATTCAGCAATTTTGTCTCTTCTGCAGGTTTTGAGCTAAACCAAGGGAAATATTGAGTTCCTCCTTAAGATATAGGGACCTGTGTCACTTACGGTCTGTCTGTCCTGAAACAGATCCTGAGTGAGATTTTCAGATCCCAACTGTCTGAAAATGTCTTCTGACATTTTCAAGACTGTGTTGTGGGTGAATAGCCTTCTTTGTGTATGAAACAGCTTATGAAATGTTACATCTCCTGCATACAAGCAGTATGGTAATATTTATGTCTGCTTTGCTGATGTTACCTGGATGGGAATGGAAGTTGTACCCTCTGTTCTGTTGTGTTAGTTAATGAGTTGACTCCTGTTACTGTTAAACTTCTCTCTCAGAAACACGGCAGGGAAGAGTCCTTAAAACTATCTACATATTCTAAGTGTGTATTCTTTGTCATCAGCTTCATATGAGTATTTCTGAGTTGAATGCCAGCTGTTACGTTGCAAGTCTTCCTTATAATTCTAATGGATTTACCTTCTTGTGTCATCTTGAATACATCACAGTGATACTCTTAAAGTAATGAAGGAAGGGCCACATCCACTTAAATTTGTAGAGGCTGGGCATCTGGGGAATCACTATATTTAGTACAATGTTGCTCCATATATTTGCTATTGTAGGAAGTGACAGGGAGTTTTTGAAGAGGAATTACATGTAGGAGAGGACCCAAGACATTCCTTGGGGAGGAATACCCTTGCCCTAAAGAAAGTGAAAGCTTAATGCCTCAAGTCTGCTCTGAATGTTAGAGATCTCGTCAGTGTGTTTCCACTGTGTTTGTATTTTGTCGATCACAAGGATCACAAAGAATCTTTGCCAGAAAAATGTTAACTCTAATTGAATCCCCAATCCCAGATGTGAGGCAGAAGCAGTCTTTCCACTGTTCCTTCACAAATGTGCTATCTCAAAAGCAGTGGTATCACAAAATCACAGACTCTAGACTGGAAATTACTGTTGTAGGTCATCTGGTCCAATTCACTTCTGAAAGTGGGGCTAATTCCAGAATCTGATCGAGTTGCTAAGGATTTTTGTTTTAGGATTATGTGCTGTCTTGTAGCTAGTCCCTCAAGCTAGGATAAGTCAGCACAGGACATCATCACCTCTGGGAGCACTGCAAAATGTGCATTTTGGTGCGGAGCTTGTCAGACTGTACCAGGGACTATGGTGTTGATCGTCTCCAGACTTAACAGCTCTGCCCTGGAGAAAAAAATCCTTGCAGTGATTAAAGAGTTCACCTTTGTCCCTTTGCTGTGTGTAAGATGGCATAATCAATGAATGCCAGATAAGCTTCTGTACAGTCTTGAGGGGACCAGTGCAGAGATCTACATGCCACTGACTGGATCTGTGTGTCTGGCCAGGAGGCTCCATTCAGCCTACAGTAGTTTTAGGGAAGTAGAAGGTCATGGTGAAGTCTCAGTCTTTACCTGAGTAGGGACCTGTCCAAGGAACACTCTCATTATGTGTCTATAGTGCAAAGAAAAGCTAAAGAGCTATATTTGCTTTTCACACCATAGATGAGGGAGTGGTAACCAGCAGTTACTGCCTGGTGAGAGTATAGGTAGAACAGGCTTTTGAAAAGATGCCAGCAGAGGTGAGGAGCTATTTCTGGGCAAACTGGCCAGCCATGCTCCCTTTTGAAGCCTCGCTGGCAAGAGGTTTTTGGCAGCTGGGAGGTAGGCACACAGTGGGGCACGAGTGATAATCGCACCTCTCTTCACCCAGCAAAGCAAGAACCACAGTCATGTTTGTGCAAACTCCTTTTACTCACCAGCAAAAGAATGGGGGCTGCTTACCCCAGTCCAGGACAGGAAGAGAACTATCCCCCCAAAACACCTCAAACAGTCCAAACCATCTACTGATCTTCAGCCTAGGCAGTATTCCTGTTCGTCTAAAGGAGGGCTACTACCGTTTGGAAGTGCTCTACGCAAGCTCTTTCCAAACACTCCTCTCCCATTTCCCTCGGGCTGGAAGTCATTTTAGATTTGCCAGCTGGGACTTGGCCCTTGGGCCAATTCCAGCACCTGACCCTAGTTCTTTTGTCAGAGTGAGCTGGCTGATCCCGTGGGACACTACAGTGTTCCCTGACGCAGGTGGTGCTTGAAAAGGCACTGCTGGACTCTGCAAGGAGGTGGAAAGTGACAGCATCAAAACGGAGTGGTGGCAAAGCAGGGATTTCCAGCTCCCTCTTGATGTTTGTTTCCTGGTGAGTGAGTGGCATGTTTAACAATATTCTTACTGCATGTGGTGGTAGCAAGAAGTGATATACTAGTTGCTTTGCCTATTTCTGTTGTTTTGAATTTTAGAATATCTGTGACTAAAGATATAGTTACTCCTGTATCCCAGAAGACTCCCCAAAACAGAGACTAATAACTGGATAATTGCCCACTCCTAAGTGTCTGAATGTAGAATGAAACTTCTGGTTTAGTATTTTCTGTGCTGCTTATTTTCCAGTGAAAGCAAATTGCCTTTTGATATAAAATACATGGTTTGGTCTCTGGAGAGTCCTGTCTTTGTACTCTTCTCATGCATTATTATTAAAACTGAAGATCTCAACCAGTAGCCTGAGTGATCGCAGCTGAAGAATGCAGACTGTTCCCAGGAAAAAGGTTAAGGGGAAGAAAAATTGCATTCAGTTCTGTTATGTAGCCAAGAAAATAAACTCTTTTGAAGAAGAATAGTGCTAGATATTCCTCCTCAAAGGTATTGTAAATAACTAACATAGTTAATTATAGAATTATTCACATCTAGGAACAGGAATGTTTGATTCACCTTGTTTTACAAAGAAAGAAAAATGGTCCTCAGTCTGTCAAGTGCCAACAATTGGAGATTGTTTTTGAACACTGGAGCAGAGGCTGAGGATATGGAGAATTGTCTTATGTACATTGATGGCACCAGTAAAACAAAGACTAATGGTTTATCTGCAGTCATGGTCATAGCTTTTAGTTAAAGTCTGGTTTATATTCAGAGCTCTCGCCAAATGTTTGCTTTTGCCAGTTTCTGGATTATTTATCAGCTCGGATTGACATAATAAGTTTTGGGCCTGTGATGTAAGTCAGATGCCTAAATTTGGCCTTGTATAGGGAAGAGTGAATTTTCCCAGCCTAACAAGCCAGAACTTGGTCTGTCGAAGGTGTCTGCCATGAGGGACTAAAGGATTAATGAAGTCTGACTCCTGTCTGTGGAAGCTGCTTTTGAGAGTGATCCTACTCAGTGTTTAGTAAAACAGAGCTGGCATCCTTTCAGCGTCTGTCTTCAGCAGGGTTGCCTCTTTCACAACTACCTGTTATGGCTCCTTTTCCAGCAGCTTCCACCCGACCAGGTGGTCTCAGTGGGTCACCCCAGCACAACGGGTTAGAAGCATTTGCTCTGGAGGTGGCTGCTTGGGTGGCTAAGCACCATGCGTCCCCACAGGAGGGAGGAACCCTGAGCTGTTGTGAGGGATGTTTCTCCGGGTGTCTCTTCACGTGTGGGCTGTTGTGCATGAATTCACAAGCCCAGCACAGTTGCCACCTGTATTCTCGGTGTAAATGCTGTCTCCCCTCCATCACTCAGTGTTTTATAGGCTGGAGAACTGAAATACTCCTAAGTTGTGCTACTGGTCCCATGCGGCTGATGAATTACTGAGGAAGCCTGTGCTTAGCTACAGGGCTCCCAGCATACCTGCCTTGAGGAATCCAGCTTACACTGCAAGCTGTTCTGGGCACAGCCCAGTTTTGACATCTCTGCACTGTCCTGGGTGACACCTTAGCTGTCAGCTGTTTGCTTCCCTGCTGCCTAGTGGAGTACGCCAGGTGCTGGTGTGCCTGCAGGGAATCTCCCAGCAGGCTTGTGATGCTGGGAGGACTTGGGGAGGTGGCCCTTGGGATCTTTCCTTGCAGACACTTCAGGATACCGACAGTGTTTCTTCTATCCCAGTTGCTGGGTACCTGAGGTACTAGCTATCACATGCTTCATCTGAGAAATCTCTTGGCTGGTTTTGTGACCTCTCTTGGGATGTCAGCTAGAAATGCTGGATCCCAGTTTACGCCGCAGTTATGAGGCTGGACAAGCATTTGCTCCAAGACACTACTGTCCATTGTTTGTCCATTATAGGGTCTTTGACTCTAGTGATTTCATGAACATTTAAATATACTCTTAAGATAAATAACTTGGTCCAAAATACACTTCTGGGAGGAGGCTAAGCAAACCTTTTGTGATGATCTTCAGAGTAGTGATGTGCTTTATGTACAACACATCACTTGGTATACCAGGAGGTCTAGACCTACTGACAATGATTTCTTTCCTTGCCTGCTATTTAAACGTAGTTACAGTTGCTTCTCAGATTTATCACCTGAGATGAAATAACCTCAGTGGTGATGCTGTTGTTTCTCCTCTGCAGTCTCTTCCCTGCAGTGGCTAGATTATTCTCACAGAGTTTGCCGAGTCGTAGCTCCTTAAGATAGATGGTCACACTTGTGCTTTGCCACCTGTGCTTCCTGAAGACAGCATTGGGCTCTCCTTGTTGAGAGTGATGATTCATCAATCTCTGTTGTGGTGTGACAGCAACTCCTCTCTGAACTTTCATGCCTGGGCCTTGGTAGCCATGTCCAGTCTCTGCTTAGACTTTTCAAGACCCAGCAGTCCTTTGGGCAGGAAACTTGTGTGTCCTGTGGGAAATGCAGTTACTTGCATACTGAGTATGTGCATACACAAACTGTCATAGGCTTGTTGGGGGTCACATGGAGAGACCATGGCTGGGTGTCAGATCGCATGGTGAATCAGCTTGCAGGTATATTGGATTACTTGATGAGCAGCTTGCTGCCAGGCTTTTTGTGGCCTTTCTGTTGGCTGCAGCTTCTCTCTAGGCACACCTGATCAGACCTGCAGCCAGCGTGGGAGGTTGTGGAGCAGATGGATGTTACAGTACGAGTGCAGGTGCTGCCCTCAAAGAACATGGATGACAGTGAGGCATGTGCTCAAAGTGAGAAATGCAACAAGTCATCCTGCCTGGAGTAGGGTAAAATGTCTCTTCAAGTCAACCCGAACTTCACATCTTCACTCTAGACTCAGCCTGCTCCCTTAAGGAACAGACCCACTTTGGAAGGATGGATGCACTGCATGCAATGATAGAAAAGATAAGGTCAACAAGCCTATAGGGAATCTGACTTTCTATTTAGTAAACAAATACTTATTTAAAAAAATCCCTAAGAAGCCATGGTAACCTTATGATGACCTTACTGAGCTGCAATACCTATAGCTGCTTTGTGGCAAGGGTTCTGCAGGCTGCTATTTTATAGTATTAATGACCTTAGCCCACTTCAGAACAAAAGAAGGCATATTTATTTAATTTTTCATGGTTAACAAGACAGTGTTGCTGAACAGGCTGTCCTAGTATTGTCTTTGAAAATAATGTGGTTTTCTCTTTGGTCGTAAAGAAGTCATAACCCTGTTCCTGCCATGCTAAACAATCAGCCTCAGGCCCCAGTTTGGCAAAGCACTTATGTGCTTACTGAAATGCTACTGTCAATGGCACTTACACATCTGTTTAAAGTTAGAAATGAAAACTCGAGAATTTGACTGAATCAGGGCTTCGGTGACAATGCTTTTAATTGTAGTGTAGTCCAATCTTCCCATTGACCGGTAGATGGGGAAAGTGAGCCTTCTTATAGTTACGGTCAAGATTTTTCTGAATGCAAGGTTAAACTGTAGCCCTCGTTGGCTCTTAGCTCAACAGTCTGGTTTGAAGGCTCTTTACCTTTGCACTGTAAGGGTAAATTACGTACTTTGACGCAATTGGACTATTTTCTTTACAAACATGTGTCGTAAACAATTGTTCTATTCCTTGAAATTCTGAGATTTAAAATTATGTTCCTTTCTTTACACAGGAATAGAAACAAATCTTTTGAAGGTTTTGCTGTGTGAAGATGTGGGAATGAGTGTTCCCTCCCCAAAACTAGCCAATAGTTAGTGTTTACAACACTCACAGGGATGCAAATGATCCAAGTTTTAGTCTCTGGTAGTCTTCCATGTGGCTGTAGAGGGTACCAATAACAAGATCACCCTACCTGCCTTTGGGTCATCTTCTCCAGTTCTCTCCTCAAAAAGCTGTTGTCACTTTTATACATTTATCAGTGCACCAGACTTGTACAGACCACACGAGTGACCATAGTTGCTGGCCACAGTTGCTTTCTGCCCACTTTTTTGGCTTCCTGTTCACACTTTGTGTGACATACTTGTTCAAAGAGAAGCTGACTCTCAAAGTAAGTCAGTCCCTGCATACTGCCTGTTATAAAGAGTAAAAGCTTTTTCTTGAACACATAGGAATGTAGTTTCCCTTTAGACACAATCACACGTCTGCACGTTCTTCTACATATTCCCTGACTGTGCTCTGCTTTGTCCTCATTCCTTGGAACTCGGCTTGGTAGTGTGAGTCCTGGAGCTGGTTGTGTTCTTGCAGGCAATATGGTGCAGGTACTAGAACCATTTGCTGCCTTACACTGGGGCAGACACCACCAGTGAAGATGGCCTTATGTGAGGTAGGAGCCTCTGCAGCTGCAGAGCCCAGTGACAGTAGGGACCTTCTGCTTGTCCTATAGATGAAATGTCATTGTTTGGCTAGTTGGGTCTATCTTGCCCTTGTGGAAGCAGCTCACACTGTTCAGCCTTGAAGAAAAGATAATGATGTATCTATCCTGATTATATTAGCGTGGGGCAAGCTTCCTGAGATAGCTGGGTGTAAGGATGAAGAAAACTGTATCTATATTAAATTGGATAGGTGAGGCAAATACCTGTTAATATAAAATAAAACAGCTTGGCTAAAGATTATTAAAACAAAGCAACAACAAAACAACCCAACAAACCACACTCTTCCTCCTCAAACTTTCAAAAGAGGGGAAATGTGATCCTACCTTCTGAGATATATAGGAAGAGCCTCAGCTCCTGGGCTTTAACTAGTTTAGGACAGGGGTTTATGTGCCACCATCTGTCATTATCTGTTTGTGATATCCAAAACTTCACTGGGTGGGAGGAAGCATGGAGGAATTCCTGCCTGGATTAGCATGACTTTGTGCTTTTGCTTGAAGCTATTATGTGGTTAAAACCAAGATGGGCAATACTGAGTACAGAGGGGGACAAGGTTTAAGCTGGTGTAAACTGAGAGCAAGTCCTTTGCAGACAGCAAAAGTAACCAGACTCCACAGATATCTAAACTGGTTAGATTCTGGCTCACCTTCTCCTGAAGTGCAGTATATAGAATATAGGCACTACCTTAACCTATTCCATACTTTGAAGGAGCAATTTGTGTTACCTTTTCCTTGTGTCATTCAAAGAGTGCCCCAATTTCTCCCTCTTTCGCAGCCTTGTTAATGCCCTTGGACCTCATCTGTAACACTACCTGCTCCAAGGTGAGCAGTCTGACTCAGACTGGGCTTCTCACAGCCAAATTCCTACAGCCTGCTGCAATCCTACTCTCATGACTTTCCATTCAGTCTACTGACAGTTCTACAGCAAAAATTCCTTTGGCTCCTGCCACATCTACCTTTGCCTTTGAATGTTTTCATTGGCTTACTATGTTTTGAATGAAATTTAAATTCCTCAGTGCATTTTCAATCAGCATTTGCATTTTGTTCACTCTGCATGTCGACCATCCAGCATCCTCTGAGTTCACCCTTGTTCTCATGGTCTTCCTATTTGTTTTCTTCATATCCTTCCCTATTCCTGAAAACATGTTATCCTAATACGCTGAGCAGTGTTACTAGCTCTCAAGCTCCCTACTTTCATACTCTACTTCTGACCTTCCCTCAAGAGCCATTGATTTTTCTCTTAGTTTTCTGCTTTGTGGATGGAAAGAACTTCTTTACAAGACATGTGCTGCTTCTGGAGTAGGTATAAAGCATGGCTTAGACTGCCCAGGCTCCTCAGGAACATGGGTTGTGACACAAATACAGCGTGAGGCAGCTGGAAACACCTACAGCATGCAGTGGTTTATACTAAGCCAGCTGTCAATGACATGCTGGCCTCTGAGGAAAGCTGTGCGTGTTGTTAGCCAGAGGTATCTCAGGAGGATTGAGAGTCTGTCTGCTGTTTGGCTCCTCACAGACAGCAGATGTTCCACAAGAAGGTGAAACATGCAATAAATGACTGTATTTACTTGAAGCAAATCAGAGCTCAAGAAAAGGCAGTGGTCCAGCCAAGTGTGTTTACTGCTGCGGGAATGCTTTTGTGCTGATACAGCATCTGAACATTTTGAAAGCATTAACAAAGGTGGGCTAATGCCAGTGTTTGCAGACATATTTGAGCCAGGGTTTTACTGCCTGTTTTGGATACTGCCATCGATATAGCCTGCACTGACTTTGGTACTGCTATGGCTACTTGGCCAAGTATTTCCTTCGCTGCATAGATGGTTTCTGCAGCTGGTGCTGAGCTCATGTTGATGCAGCTACATTGGTAACAGGACCTGAGCAGGCCACTGCATGGCTAGCTCAGGTGGGTACCTGTGAGCTGCAGTCACTTTAGCATAAAGATACATTTGTCCTATTTTTAGGAGGAAAAAAAAGTCTAAGACCTGGAATGAAGGCAAAAGAAAAGTCACAAAGATGCATCTCTCCTTTCTGCAGCTTCTTCTGAGGGGAGGGAAATGGAAAAAGTCAAATACTGGCTAGATTATCACTGGTGAAAATAGGTTCAGGCTAGGGTGTCATGTCTACCCGCTGAGTGAATGTTCAGCTCATGTCTAGTACAGGGGAATGTCAAGTGACCCAGAAGGGTCTCTTCATGTGCATGCATATTTCCCTCATTGACCAACAGATTTCTGTTTGGATGCTGATTTTGAGATCCAGAGGTCACTTGTTAGTCTTCAGTGGCATACAGATGATGTATCTTTAGCCAACAGAACGGTGTTAATATAGGGATTTCATATTGTTTTTCTAGTAAAGAATGTCCTGCCAAATAAATATTACCTGGTTCTGGGTATGTGCCAGGGATTAGGCGATGAGTGAGGAGCCAGCAGAACTGGCCTGAACAATTCCAGCAAAGCCCTGGAGACCAATAGCTCCAGGATGATTGGGGGTGGCTCTTCCTCTCAAATGTATCCCCAGGTAATTGTGGTTGATGACTCCTCTGCGAACGTCTGGTGGTGGTCCTCTACTCACTTTTCCACAACATGCAAAAGGGAGCTATCTCCAAAAAGTCTTGGAATGGACAAATAGCCCATGTCCTTCCAACTGGTGTACTTTTTTTACTGAGAAACTCACACTGTTCCCTTTGCTCAGCTTACTCCTGGTGGTTTTCTGCGGCCATTTCCCCCAAATGACCTTGCTTGAATCAAAGTGAAACAAAAGGCACTACCCATGTTCTGCTTTGAGTCCCTTAACTACAAAATGTTTTCAGTCTGTGGAGAGGGTTTTTTCCTCTCTCTTTTGTTTTCTCTGCTCCTTGGCTGCCCACAGTGACAGCCGTATCTGTTTGATTTGAGGAAAGCCTTCCATGTGCTGCAAGTGGCTCCTTCTGCTAATAATTTGTTCTCTGAGCCTGTTGCTGCACAGTATAAATAAATTTCACTGTTTAGCGCTTTCCCTTTTTGTTCCCCCGCTGCTGGCAGTGCGTTGACCCACCCTGGTTTGTTTTTCAGATCTATCTGTCTTTGCCCTTCCTATATGAGACAAAAATCGAAGTTTAAATTAACAAAGCTGTATTATTGATGCATGCTTTTTTTTTTGTTGTCTTGTGTTGTACTGAAAGTTCTACATGAAACAGGAATTAAAATGCAGCTGACATCCTGAAACAATATTCAGTTTGGTCAGAGAGTAAGACTTTATCCCACTTCAAGAAGTCTAATGGTGTGTGCTGAATAGATGCAGTCTCTGTATAAAAAGCATTCAGCCATCCTGCCATGTAAACTCAGTCCTTTTATAAACTGTCTTAATTTGGGCCATTCCGCATGTGTATGCTGCTAGAATGACCAGGATGTTTAGCACATCAGACCTAGCTTTGCAGTGGTGAATGTAAGTACTGGAAGTTCTCCAGGCATGGTAGTATGCATGCCCTGCAACCTCTAGCTCAGAGTAGGGTAAATATTTAGAGTGGCTGAGCCCAGTTTGGGCTCTGTGCTGTTTTAACTAGATTGTTTCTGCCTAATTTAAAGCTGGCTTAGGCATTTCTGCACCACACCAAAATCACTGCTGAGTACATGTACCCCTAATTGGGTATGATGAAGGCCACAGTCATGTTTTTCATGTTTCCAAGTCTGATGCTCAGAGCACTTGAGGTTGTTTTTACTATGTGAATGTGACTGCATGTGCATTTTAATACAGGGAAAAACAGACTGTCATAGCCTAATGAAGTCAGTGGGGTGGTTAAATTTGCCTACTTTCTTGGAAATCTTCATCATTCCTGTCTTCCTTAGGATGAATAAAAGGAATCTATCAACCTAGACAATATTCTTACTGTGTACATTTGAATCTTTTTATGGCATAAATAGATTTCACATAACTTAAGGGGTTTTTTGCTTCCTTTTCTACTGATTTCTTCTAAGCAAAGGAGGACATCTCCATGCACAGGGTAAAAAAGGCTAAGAGAAACTAACCCTTTGCCATTTTCATTTTACAAATCATATCTTGGGGTGGGGGGGTAGAGGGGATGGAAACGACAGACTTGAAGGAGGGGAAATTTGTCACCTTAACATTGCAAATGATGTGAAACCAGAATGTCCTCCCACCACAGCATGTGTTTGTGGTGGGTAGGCGGGGGAGATGCAGGGAAGAGGTGATGGTATAAAAATACCTTGTAAAAACAAATGTTTGGCTAGGGGAGAGAGTTTGTCACTTCAGGCAGACTAGAGGGGGGAAACCAGACAGACCGGGGGTGGCTGGGGGGAAGAGCTTATGTCACTTCTGCAAGGTAAATAACTAGACAGTGTTGCAGAAATAGCAGTCAAATAATGAGCAGGAGAAGATCAGATATTAAACAAGTAGGTGGCCTAGAAAGTTAAGAGGAAGGAGTAAAAGTTATGAAGATCATAAGAAACAGTTAAACATGTGGCAGATACCGAGCAGAAGGGTAAAAACCCTGAGATACGGCACACAGACTTGCTAGTAGCCACTCTTCCTGTGCTTTCATGAACTGAGAAGTGTGATTATTCTCATTTATCCTGATAATGATTCAGAACTGCCAATTTGAATGCAGACCAGGGGCTCTATATGGTAACATGACTGCTAAATGCAGCAACATACTGCTAGCATAGCTCTCCCTGCATGGGATGTTTCTTTCCATGTGCCATATGGAACAGTTTGTACACTCCACAGGGTCCAGTACCATGCAAATGTGAGGGGACACCAACATGGCCACCCACGATGGCAGCGAGGTTGGAAAATGACAGTTTGCCTTGTCATGCTCAGGAGCAGTTTGTATGCTGTGGTGTGAGACTGACATCTCCATGTTTTGGGAGCTGTCGGGTGTGGAAGCTGGCGGGAGGGAGGGTCAGGAGGCAGGACTGTGCAGTTCATGTTGGTGGTAGCAGCTGTCAGCACTGGGAGGGAAGTCTCCTTCCTATGTGTGGTATTTATAGCTTTTATTTGGCTGTAGTTGGCTTCCGCAGTGCTCAAGAAGGCACCTAGCCCAAGGAAGAGTGAGTGTATGTGAGAGAAAAAGAGAGAGAGAAGTGGTGGGGAGAGAGTAGGCTGGTGAGGTACCCTTTACATCCGGTAATCTGTTGTCCAGATATGTATCACCCTGTTTTATAGACAGCTTCAGAAGCCACTTTCCTTTCCACTTCTCATTCCCCTGTTGCTTTAATCTCTCGACATTTGAAAGTGGCTTGGATGGATCTCTCCATGGAGAGCTTTGCTCAATCAGACAAAACCTGCCCACCTTCTTGCTCTCTTATTTCACTAGGAAGTGTGCCGTTCTCCTGCCTTGGTGGAGACTTTTGGTGATGGCTCCATACCCCATGGTGTGGGAGCTGCAGGGTATGTCAGCTGAGGTGGGGTGAGCAAAGCTCTGGTGCTGTGCACCACAGGTCTGTACCTCTTGAAAGGACTTACGGCAACTCACCCACTCTACTAACAGACTGGCTGGTGAGGCTTCAAAGGGGAACGGGACTGTGTTTAGTGCAGGACAGGTTTCAAGAGTGGCATATGCTATGGCATATGCTCGTTGGTGCCTGATTTCCAGTCAAGGATGGAAGAAGATCATCTCTTCTCCTCCTCTGAGCTAAAGCATGTTGCTGAGGTCTGTCGCACAGGGTGGAACTTTCCACTAGTAGGTGTTCGTACAAATTCAGCTATATCTGGCTAGCTTCATATATTGGTGTGCAGTCATTTCATACTTGCATTTTACAGAATAGCAATGGGTATTTTCCGCCTTCAACAAATTTCAAAGAAAATGCACTAACAAAACATTGTTAGAGAAACTTTGCATGCTCCAGTCAGCAAACTGAAACCTGGAATACCTTCTGAGACCCTGTCTGTGCAGCTGCGTTGTTGCTTTGTCGTCCAGGGCTGACTTGGGGTGGCCGTGGGGATTAATAGTCTGAGTTCCCTGACTTACATGCATGCAATATTAATGAAATATTTTGGTGGAAATATAGCTTTTACATTTCAGATTTGTTTCGTTGCACCAGTTGGTGGGTTGAAACTGCCATCACAGCAGCTGCCTGAATATCATGTAACGCAACATGCCTTGATGCCTTGTCATATTTCAGTGTTTGCTCACAGCACGAACAGTCCCAAGCATTGTGTTGGGTTTTTTATGAAGGACCAGAGTTAGTGAAATAGAGGGGATCTTTTTTCGTGCCCTTTCTCACAAACCCTCAATTCTCATGCCTTTCCACTATGCCTTCCTCCCACCAGTTTGGTGATCACCATTTTTGACTAGATTTCTGATAAGAAATGCAATACAGAAAGCCTAAGTAGGTGCTTCTGCATATGTCGTACTGAATACACTAAGGTCGTCCTTAATATAGTGAGCATATAATGCTATAATAACTGAAGTGTGGATGTTACAATAGTGAAAGCCTAGAGATGTACAATTAGTCAAGAACTTTTTTTATGGAGATGTTAAAAGTAAAACCTAAAACTTTTCATGCAAATTCATTACTTGTGATGAAACTCTGAGGAGAGTTTCTTATGTGTAGCATGCAATTTCTGATAAAAGAGAAGGGGAGAGAAGTTCATTGCAGGGTGTCCAATAACCTGGTTGTTCGGCTATCTCTGAGATGTACAAGAACAACTTCTAAGTTCTCAGAATGAATTAGAAAAAAATAGGAGTATGAATTAATCTCTCCAGTACTATAGATAACTGTCTTAACTTTTGAGTGTTTTAGCTTTTGAGGAGGGTGCAAGAGTCTCATTTCTGTGGTTTCTTTGTGTGAATACTCTCTGGGTCTTTGTTCAATTTTAAAATTCTTCTTTTTTTGTTAAAAAAAACCCCAAACAAAACCAAACAAACTCTGGGATTAAAAGTTTAAGTTTCTGCAAATTAGAAACCTTGTTATTCACCCAGCTAGAATAATAAAAGTTGTAGGTGTCTTGTGAACATGAGGAGGAGAAGAAGAAAATGTGTTATTTCATTGGCTCTGTGTGAGAGCAAAGTCTGGGCTTCATTTAAAAGTAAAATGTAAATATATTTTTTGCTAACTTTGGCTTGTGACAGATCAAGATTTGACATATTCTCATTTTTCCTTGTGAGCTGTTAAAGGATACAGACCAACTTGAGCGCAATCTACCTTTGACAGATGACAGCAGGATTTCATGAACGATTTCTGTCTCAAGGCAACTGCTTCTTCTCCAGAACCAGCAAGTGGCAATAGCATTTTAAAGGAAGGATGTCAGAGAGCAGCTTGCTTTTCTCAGTTGTCATCGTTATTTGTTTCTCTCCTGGCCGAACCACCAGAAGCAGGTTAAGGATGACACAAACGAGCAACAAATCACGGGGTGGAGGACAGAGCATGTGACAATGCCCTGGCTGTGGTGCAAACATTTGAGCTACGTTTCGAAAGCCTGGAATTGTGTTCAGTAGAGTTCACAAGTGAAAAATAAGAGTCTTTGACGATAACAATCAACAAGCTCAATCTCATTAGCATCTACCCTTCAGAAAAGAGGCTGGAGCAGATCCCATCAAGCTGTGATTTGGTTCAGTACACTAGGGAAGGTTCCTAGAAGCATTCCCCCAACTTCTTCACACTGTGCACTGAGGGGAAAAAAACAACATTTGGCAATTTGTTGTCAATATTTGTATAACTCCTGATGCCACTAAAACTGCATATGCAGGCTTTAAACTAACAAAAACAAAGCCATGGCCAAGCTGGAGAGCTGGATTTGTTTCCATGCACAATTAGGTTTATTTGTTTAGGTCTCATTTTATTTGCTTTCAGATGACTCAGATAGGAGTATTGCAATCCTTTCAAAGTGAAGTAGTGTTCTGTGTATTTTGGGCATTGGGCTAAGCCAAATGTGGAAAAAATTGGCTGCTCAATAGTATTTTCCTATCCAGAGGTTTTTCAAACTTTTGAGAGGAACTGAAGGAATGTCCCTTCCATGCCAGGCCTCCCCCTTCTCCCCCACCCCCTTCACAGCATCTCTCCACATTATTGTAAAAGAGCACAGGAATTTTAAAACACTCCTCTGTTGTGCAACTTTAGCAACTGCTCTTATTAATTACCTTACTATTATGCTGCATGCTTAAATTCTCACTGGTGTCATCCATAGCATGCTGCTGAGAGTGCCTTTTAACCCATTCCAATAAGAATATATGGATGGTGCACTGCTCAGAATCTCCCATCCTGCTAGACCAGCTCTGGGGTTGCTGAAAATGATTTCCTGCATACATGAAGGATATTTACATTTTGGCAAGTAGCCATGTTTTCTGCTGGGAGTTAGTCACTAACAGCAGATTATTTTCCAATGGACATGCTTGTACACTATCGGTGTTAAGAGAATTGTCTCAAGTCTCAGTGCCATAGTGATCCTTTATCCTCCACCTTCAACCTGCAAAAAACAAAACAAAATAGGTTTTTTTCTTGTCTCTTCTTCTGTCTTATATGAGTAGGAGGCAGTGGCTTTTAACTGGTCCTTTAGGCACCACTGTGGTTTGGGGGGCGCTTTTTTGTTGTCTTTGTTTTCTTCTTCTGATCATTTTGCTTCTAGAAATGCCTGCTTGGGTGATGTTTCAGAAAATGTAGACAATAAGAATAAATCCACATTTATTCCTATTTCCATGAAATAAAAAGGTTGAAGGATTTTCTGCACTCACCAGAAGTATGCATCTGATTTATGGCCTTCCTTATTGCTCTTCCCACTTACACTCATAAAAGAAATATAGTAACAAAGGCTAATAGACAATCTATTTTAAAGTTTGTCCTGATAAAACCAAACTGGAACTTTATTCAGTCTTAAATGTCAATTCTAAAATTTGAAATGTTTTTCTAATCAAGAACAATAAATGTGGAAAGTGTCTTCGTGGAATGGAGCCGCGGCTCAGCACGCTGCTGGACCAGTGCTGCACACACACTTCAGGGGCAGATGGAGTCTGCACATCACATAGTCTTCCCTGTGCAATAGCTTGCTCTGTGAGACTGCTTGACCCCAGGAGGGACTGAACAATGCTTAGGATATGTGATTTGTTGTTTTATTTTGCTGTTAAGAGGATAGGAACCCAAAATATACCTATGAAAAATGACCAAATTGAGATGGGATGTAAATCTTTAAATACAGTAAAGAAAAAAAAAAAAAGCTATAAATTTCCAAGCCTGTGCTAAAAACTAGAAGTAATAAGGTTGGAAAATAGATTGGATGGTGTCTAGAGACCTGTTCCATGCCTATGATGCTTTGTTTCTCTCCCTTTAGCTGTGGAGAGCTGAGCCTGTCAAAACAGATAAAACCCATTTAGTGGCCTTACTTAAACATGGTATCACTTTATAACACCTTCAGGGCATGTCAACATTGTGCCTGAAAAGTCTTCAGCTACTCTCACAATGCAGTCCAGTGTGCAGGCTGCAAATCTCCTGCCCTCTCTCTGCATGCACCATTTTGCTATGTGCAATTTGTCAGATCTAATCAAAGACTGAATGGAACTATGGACTTCACTGGGAGCTGGGAGAGGAGGCTGCATCAGGAGCTGTCAGAGCTCATATTCTGTGGGCTAGTGGTAAATATTCAATTTCATTATCAAAGTATACTGTTGATGCAGGACACTTAATTTGATTTCTGTTGACTTGTAAACATAAAATAGATTTTTTACACTGCAAATGTGGAGCCATTCCAGATGCATATGCTTCAAGTACACATGAAAACATAAAAACAGTACACTATATTATAGGTCCCTCATCACATAAGATACTTCCTACATTAAATTGATTTTTACCATGTATGGCCTCCTTTAGTTGCCATGTACAATTAACTGGTAAGACAGAGACTTTTTTTGGCATGTCATATGTACCTTTTGCTTTTTTACTTATACTACACTGCGAGCTACAGCTGGGCAGGTTGTGATTTCAGCTTAAGATGTTTTTGCCCCTTCCTTCCTGCAGATGTGTAGTTGTGTGTAGGCAGATACTTGCTGATGTCTGGCTCGTAATTCGAATATTGAGACTTGTGGGCTTACCACCATTTCCTGATGTGCACTACAGGTGAGCCTGCAAGGGGAAGGAGACCCTGGGGAAGAAAATTAAGAAAAAAGGACTTTAAGATCTAAAAGCATCAGCTTTGAATCTACAAGGCAGAGTCAGGACATGGAAGGAAGGCAGACTGAACTTTCTCTTCCAGATGATAAGGGACCTGAAAGGTTTAGGACTAATTAAATCTTATGGCAGTGACAAGCACAGGTAAGATAGTGCACACATTAGGTTTCTGTTATCCTAGGCCTCTGTTCTTTTCACTAAGACAGAGTGAGACAAGGCTGTATCTAAATGCATGCTCCTGTTCGATTTCAGAGTACAATAAACTCACCTTGAAACATTTCTGGTGAGGTATAAGTAAATCTCATAGTCTGGATGATACATATATGCTTTTCATCTGTTATGAAGTATTACCTTTTAGCTGAGGTGGCTACCAGCCATGAAGGAGTAACTTCGGCCACTTGAATATTAAACATACCTTAATCAGGAACGACAGCACCAAATGCTGGGAAGCATGAGGGGGAAGAAGGATGAGGGAGGATGAACCATCAGTGGTGCTCTGAGGACTGAGCGTGGCAGTAGCCAGGAAGACTCTGGTGGCTCAGAGCATACTCTGCCCTGGTATCCTCTGACACTGGGTTTTTTTCCATATCTGAGGCTTGTTGCACATAATTTGACTAAGTAAAACAGAGGAGAAACTTCAGACTGTTTGGACCTACAGGTGCTACTGTCAAAAACCACTTTTATCCCCCACTCATGCAGATCAAGCCGTCATCCAAAAATCAATTATTTTGATAACGTATTTGATTGCTTCTTTGTGATGTTTCACTTTCTACCGATACTCTTCATTACTTTATCCTGTTCATTTTGAACAGGACTTCCAATTTGGCTATGATTAATAAACCATTATTTATATTATGATTAATAAACCATTATTTATATTATGATACACGTTTACTTACTGCTGGATTTCAAAAAGTTAAAGTTGCTGGTTTTTAACTTTATACTCTTCAACAAAGTAACACATATCAGGCGTCTTCATTCCAGCAAATTTTTCTGTGTGGCTTTTCTTGTTATTATTCACTTCCTTATATGTATATCTATAGCTATGTGGTCACTCACCGGCAGATGGGAGCTCCCTCTGCTTGTGCTCTGAGCTGTGACTGTAGTTAGCAAGGTGCAGAGCGCAACTCATAAACTTGCAGCTGTGGCTTAACACTTCCCCAACATGGCTACATAGCTTCCAGTCAGCCCTGAGCGCCTAAACATCTGTCTGCAATGTACCTTGTAAATAAGCCCTGAGTGAGTCGGTGTAGTGGCTTCCTAGACAGAGGAGTATTAGTATGCATTTAAGTAGTACATGGAAGTAACGTGTTTCTGCCACAGGTAGCACAGGTTTGAGTCAGAAGTCCAGTAGAGCTAAATGATGTCATGTATGCAGGTCAAGTGAACAAGATCACATTTGCAGCATTGAACAATAAGGCACAAGTAAAGGTAAAACTGCAGGTTATGAGACCGCAGGGTTGCAATTTGAGACAAACCTTCAGATATAGATGAGGAGAAAATGGCACCACGCAGGAGAGGAAATCTTCTGACCCTTCTGAGCTGTTATGCAAAGCAGAATTGCTGGAGAAAGCTCTGATTCATGGTATTTGCCCTTTCTTCCCTCCATGACTCTTTACTATCATTCAGAAGAGTGGGGCAGGGGACTAAAATTGTGAAGGCAGATGGCACCATGACACCTGCCAGCCATGTGCAGAAAAGCCAGCATGCCAGAGATCAACAAAGGTCTGTGGTACAAAACATGCTCATAAAAGGGGGTGAATCTGGGGGTATGAAACTCTGTGCCACTATTTGACCATGCATGGCTGAGCTCTCACTTCCATGTGAAAGGGAAAAATCCCTGTGATTGCATGTTAAGGCAAAATTCCATGATTTCCACCCTGCTTTCATTCACCTCTTGCTAGCTTTGTGACTCAGAGTCTCTCTCTGTTGTGTCTTGTGCTTCCTCTGTCTCATGCTTCATTTCTTCTCCCCAAGCATCCCATTGAGGCACTGTGCAGAGTCTGCACACCCCTGCCAGAAGCTGCAGTACTCCTTGGGAGCATGTGCTGTGTCTCTTGCCTGCCCTGTGCACAGCCATCTGTAAATATCATCTAAGCTCACTCCTGCACCTGCTTTAATTGCCTGTGTGCTTGCTGAGGGCCCGGCTTTCCAGAGGAGCACGTGTGACAGCTTTGCATTGCTTTTGGGACTCAGATGTTCTCTCTCAGTCTCAGTATTTGTCAAGGGGACAATCATCCCAAGAAGTGTTATTCCAAACTGACCCTTTACTGCAGGGTCTGTATGGGTTCAACACCTGCTGACCTCATGTAGAGATGCTGGCCCAGGCGCAGTGGAGACCGTGACCACTAGAATGGCCATTTCCAGCAAACCATAGTTGAGCAGCCTCTCTGCAGTCACCCTTACCATCCCACAGTTTTCCAGTTGAAAGCAAAAACTGAGCTGTCTGCAATGAAATGTACCACTTGCATAGCAATTGCTGCACTTAAGGACATTCACAGAAGTAAATGAAAGCCATGCTGGTAGCTGTTGCCCCCTTTACAGCAGCTTCAAGAGCTCTTTCTGTTTTCCTCAGCTAAAATGGTGCCAGGGTGCTTTTGTTGCCTGACGGGCTGCTGGCAAGAGCCCCCCTTTTGGATACTGCTGATGGTGGTCCTGCTTACCGCTGCCGGGCCTGGCAGCTGGGATCTGCCTCACCGCCTCAGCCAGGAGCAGGCAGCCAGGGCAGCCCTGGCTCCTATGGATGGGCTGAGGCCAGGCCAGGACATGGGGCAGGGCATGGCTGTGGGGAACTGGTGACCGACCATGCTGTGGTGACACTGGGGAAGGGACTGATGGTCCCCCCAGGGGAGAATGAAATGGGGCCCTGGGCAGGGTGGGGAGCCCCAGGGGGCTGGCAGGGCCCCAAGGGATGCTGTGGCTTTCCGGCGCCAGTGTCACTCCTCACAGGAGCCGGCGGGCACAACACATGCAGGCCGTGGGGCTGAGGGTGAGCGCACCTGCCTGCTCCATGCCGAACCTCCCCCAGGGCCTCCTCCAGGTCATAAACCTCAAACTTAATCAAATACCGGGTTTTAATGCTTCTGCCAGAAGAGGGTGACTGCTGGATCTGGCTTTTTTCCTGGATAGCTAGAGAAGCCTTAGTAATGCTGATGTCTCCTGGGTGTAGCCAGACAAAACTATCATCTGGCCAGGCAGTAAACAAAGCCATTTTTTAAAGGTGAGTGTAAAACCTCAGCACCAGCGGGGCCTTCTGGCTGTAACCAAAATGTTTATCCCATTTGAATTCAAGTCTCCCTGCAAACTGGAGTAAGTTTATGCCTCAGCAGAGCACTTTCAAATGGAAACCCAAGGAGAACATCAAGCACTCAGCATCTGAAAAGTCACCTCACAGAGAGGCAGGCATCTGTAAATGGGTAAAAGGGTCCCAGTGCCAAGGTTAATTTCCAACAGATAAGAAGGAACTGGGGATAACCTGCTGCTTAACAACTGCTAAGGAAAAGATAGCATGATAGGAAAGGCTTCAGTTTTATTTCAGAGGCCTGACTTTTGCCTCCTTGCTCATGGCAATATTCTTCATTTGTGCAATGTTTCCCACCTGAGCAACAATGCTGTTAAGGAAGAAATGATACTGATGATGAATTATTTGGTGTTAGCTTTCCAATCAGAAAAGCGAAAGGAGATGCATTTGTCATACTGAGGTGATGTCACTTTGGGAAGGGAATAATGGTTTTGGACTACAAGATGTCTGCTACCCCTGAGGGTTTGATTAAACTATCGAGTACCAAGTGACATCTTTGCCACATGACACTTCTTTGGGCACCATAAGCACCAGAACAGCATTTCAGTGTATACTTTGGCTAATGTGGAGACATTGCTCGTCTCCAGGGCTGAATTTGTCATGACTCCTGGGCGGTGAGGAACCTTTGGTCTCTTGAAATAGGTTGTTTCCTTTTTTGGAGAGAAATAAGAAGACACAAGCTAGGGAGTAATCAATATTTTGCATTTCACAATCAGCATCATGAAAGAAACTCTATTAAATACTTTTTTTGCTGTAGATGTTTTAAACGCAGATAACTAATGCTGGCACCAGTAAAGTTCCTGGTACTGAAGGAAGTGCACTGATAAAGAGTGACAAACACTCTTATACCAAAGAGATGGTGAAGGAAGACAGAAACGTCAGCAAAAAGGGGAAGGACACACAGGTGAAAGAAAAAAGAAGTCACACTAATATGGGAGAAAAGCACACAATGCAATTGTTAGGAAATTAATCAGGGAATTATCTCAACATACTGGAAATCTCTCCGTTCCACAGGCAAATGGGCCCTGCTGTGATAGATAACACTGTCCTAACTTCTAACACTTCACTTCTAATAGGTAAAATCTGTCCCGATCCTCAAATGTCTTCAGCCACCTTGTCCAAGTTTGTGCAAGTGCTGTGCAAGAAAAACTCATGCACACTAGCTCTGATAGAGCAGTGTATACAGCAGGTGAAAAAAGAAAAGGCTAATTAAAACTAAATATTAGAATGCTGTTGCAGTCCCGTCATGGAGATTGATGCAAAATTAATTTTCATTTAAAAATAAAGGGCAAACAGTTGGTTTTTATATTACTATTTTTTTCTTCCTTTTAAGAAAGATACCACAGAATTTTATAAGGTTCATCTGTCTTCCCATACAATGAGCTTATTTCCAGCTCTGTAGCTTCATGACTTTTAAGGGCACCACAGGCATGATGCTTTGTTGCTCCATAAGTTTCCCAATTGGAAGGAAGTTTGTTGAGTAAGTGAAACGATAGACATGAAAATAGTAAAGGAAGGAACATCCCCATAACTTAACTAAACTTATTGCATTCCAAACAGGGTGAAGTGAGCAAAAAAACCCAAACAAAATCCAATTTGAAATATTTTGTTGGACTTTGTTTTAAAACTTTCTGTGAAAAGATTCAATAGATTTTTATTTTTTTATCCTAAACTTGTTTTGGGTGAAGCTGAGTTTTCAGGATCCAGACCTTCTACTGCTTGTAATATTTGGTTGTTGTTAGAAAACTTCAGGCTTGGATTCCTGAGACTGTTTCATTCACCTGTATCAGCCAAAATGCCAGAGAAACAATTTGGGCATGCAGGGCCCAAACAGAAAGTGTTTAAAATGTTGCCCCATCATTCAGAGCCTGAAGATCAAGATTTATTTCCTTCTTTTTCACATGCTACGGCAGAAATTGTCTCCAATTTCAGTGATCTTGAATAGAAATCATTTTGCTGGCATAATGTGGAAACCAGAGAAAATATGAAATAAAAGGTGTTGAGTCAAAAGCTATAGTTAACTGATCAAGGTATTATAAAGTTGTCCTTAATACTCTCCACTTTTATTTAAGTTTTATTAAATAATTATGTAACCTGATGCCTTTGTTTTATTTGTTTTATGGATTTGTGTGTTAGCTTGCTAGAGCATGGGATTGGAAAATCTCATGGAATTTCTCATGGCTTCAAGGAAGGAAGTAATTCTTTTCTGGAATCAAGTTCCATGTGTGACAGAAAATATTTGTATATTCTCTCCCTCAGTGAACTTACTTGTGTTGAAAAAGAAACCTATGAACTGCGGTGGTTTTAGCTAGAGATATGAACTCATACCGTTAGTACCAGGAACAACAGTGAGCACCCTCCATTTTTGTTCAGCTGTCCCTGTACTTTATGTCCCTGCGCCAGTCACTTTGCCACTATATTGCATTATTCTGTAGAAACCTGATTCATAGTTCTTGGAATAGCTTCCTGAAGCAGCAATTTATGGTAGGTCCCGGAAGACTTCAGGAAATATAGTAAAGTTCAAAGTCCCACCATTTTCTGGAGGTAGGCAGAATATAATAATATTTCCGGACTTTTTACACTTTTAAACGAAGGCTAAACATCAAGTTCAGTGTTGGCAGAAGTTCCTGCTGAGTTCTGGCAAGATAGCTGTGATTGAAATAAGTTTTTATGCCATACCTGTGGAGACTCAGCAACACATAAGAGGAAGTGATGGCACCGCTTTGGTGGCAGTGGTGCCCTATCTCATTCAGACAAGAAGAAAACCCTTGTGGCACCTGTAGAAGGAAAATTAAAGCTCACCTGAGGAAGCACAGCTTTTCACTTTCTCTTATGACTGCTACCAGATAGAGATGAATTGTTTGGGGAATTTGAAAGTGTAACTTGGATGCAAGACATCAAAAAGAGCAGGGAGGCATTTATGTACTCACATGACAACCTAGTCCTGTTATTGCTGTGAGTGACTTATCATGGCTTTTCCTAAGGAAAAGAGAACAGTAATTTGGTTTTTGGAGACTGATTTCTGTTAAGGAGCTAAGGGATGGCAGTTTCCACCTCTCGGTATCTTATCACAAGGAAGAAGAACGTGATAATATGCAAAACTTTGTAGGAGTCTCTGTGATTCTCTCTAGGCAGCCTGTTAGAGAGCAGTGAAATGTTTTGAATTATTAGAGTTCTTGAAGTATGAAGGAATTATGTGAAGTAGTGAGATTTCACTTTTATACTTTCCCTATAAAATGTATGCTTACCTTAGTAAAGCAGAAGTGAAATGCATGTTGTCAGAATATTTAAGCGCTCTGAACTTTACAGAATCAACCAGGTATTTGTTCTACACATATGGTAGACCTGAGGTGTGTCTGTGTGTCTGCTTTTGCACTGTTGAAAACATTCCCAGACTTCACAAACAGAGACTATCACCTGGTCAGTAATATTCTCAGAGGAGGGTAGACAGTGGGATCTGAAGCTGCACAGTCTGGTTGCTATGAACTGTTACTGCTGGTGATCCTGTATGTGAGATTTATAGGTGAATGTCCTACCCACAGCTTTGGGAATTCATTTTTCTCATGCTTTATTAATAAACTGTCTTACTTTTGCTGAAGGAATTTATAGCAAAATGGATTGTTATTGTTGGTACATTGAAGAGCATGTAGACTTTTGAAAAAGACCCACATCTTTTATTAAGTGATGAAGAAGAGAGTGTATGGAGAGCTAGGGTGGAAGGTAAGGCTGCAAAGTATATCACATCTGGGTTTTTTTTTATTATTGGTGAGACTTCTTATGCCCTTTGCTGAAATATTTCCTGCTGGACTCTTAAATGGAAGTGTTGTGGTCTAAATGGACCTTGTGTCTGAGTGGATCTGGCAATTCCTATGTTAAACGTTAAACCATTTCTAGAATATACAAATAAAGGAGCAGATAGATTATAGAATGCTATTAAAATTATATCAATTTCTTTCCATAATCCTTTAAAGGTGTGGAAATGAGGTTAAAGATATTCACAGAGTTCATGGTTTATTTCATCCTGATTTGTTATTATATTGAAAAGACAAGTTACTGAGTCAGTGTTCTAATCTTTTTTTTTTCCTTAGCTGTTGATAATTCCTTGATCATGTTGCTTTTGGAAGCCTTTATGCTTTACTCACAGTCTGGAAATCATTCTCAGTTTCCAAACTTTGGTCTCAGACCATCTTGCTTCTGTGAAGTGGTACCTAGCTTCAATTTGTTTCTCAGACTGATAGGTTATGTGAAAGTTCCTCTCACGTAGCATCTCACCACTGCCTTAGTGTGTCCATATTCTTGGAGCAACCACCACATTGCAATATAAGAAATGGTAGAACCATTACTGAAGCGCTTAAGCGTTGCATATTGAAATACTAAATATGCTGAAGAAAGCATTTCAGCTCCTTTTTTAAAGATCTGGAATAAGAAGCAGCCATCTCCTGCTAGTACTACAATTGGGTAGGATCATAAGATATTCTAAGACTAGATTTTTCAGTTGACTTGAAGTGGCTTGTGTTAGTACTTAGTTTTTAAACAGTTTGGTTTAGTCTGTTTTGCTTTATTAGTATCTTGCAACAAAGTATACTAAGTGTTCATCACAGAGCAACTAGAGATCTGGGACAGAGGGTCAGGAGGAACAGATGTGGCTTTGTAGTTGCAGGTTAGAAGTTCATTCAAGTGGGAGGGAAAATAGCTATGTGTCTCAATGGGAAACAGCAAAATAGGAAAGGGGCAGCAAGTCATACATGTCTCCAGAATGCCTTGCATCCATAGGATGCAGCTTTCTCTGAAGGGTGGCTTTTCTGCTATTCTGAATTTCCAAAAGGCGCAGAAAGCATTAATCTGAAACATGAAACCAGGCCCAAGGTCCTAAGCCACACTAAAATAGCAGTGTTGTTTCATTTTCCAGCTGAGTAATTGCTCCTCGGAGCCAGGGAGAAGGAGGGGCTTGGAATGCCACTTGGAAATGACTTCCCCCACACACACCTCCACATTTTTTTAAAGACTTTCCACACAGTGAAGTCAGTGCTTAATTCTGAGGAGCACATAAATGGTGATTAGTATACAGTATGCAAGAGGAGTATCTCTTCAGAACTGCTGGGGGACTGCTTAAAATAAAATAGAAGCAAAAGAGGAAAAGACATTTTAGATTCCAGATTGTCAAATCACAGAGACACATTCAAGGTCCATTCCAGTTGTTCTGTATCAACAGAATGGCGCAGATACACAGGCTGTTGCTCTTTATGTTACTATTCTTAGGATGGTCCATGTCAAAAGTGATAGGGTACTTTCCAAAACTAGGAAACATTACATTTCATGATATCCACCCAAAAATTGAGAAGTATTTAGGGTACTCAGCTGAGAAACACACTTTCATAATATTGTTGTTTGGCCTCTCTGTTCTTGACCACCTTCTTTCCTCAAGAGTAAAAAAAAGCGTTCCTTTTCCTTCATCTTCTCCCTTGTTTATCTTCTTATTCTAGTTATCATCACTCTTTTATCTGACTGCCTATGTTCCTGGCTTTATTTCTCCTCAATATAGAACTTTCCTATTATAGAATCATAGAATCATAGAATGGTTTTGGTTGGAAGGGACCTTAAAGATCATCTAGTTCCAAGCCCCTGCCAAGGGCAGGGACACCTCCCACTAGACCAGGTTACTCAAAGCCGCATCCAACCTGGCCTTAAACACTTCCAGGGATGGGGCAGCCAAATCTTCTCGGGGCAACCTGTGCCAGGGCCTCACCACCCTCACAGTAAAGAACATCTTCCTAATATCTAGTACCCTCTTTCAGATAGAAGCCATTCTGTTTTGTCCTATCACTAGATTTCCTTGTAAAAAGTCCTTCTCCAGCTTTCTTGTAGGACCCCTTTGGTTATTGAAAGGCTCCTCTAAGGTCTCCTTGGAGCCTTCTCTTCTCCAGGCTGAACAACCCCAACTCTGCCTGTCTTCATAGGAGAGATGTTCCAGCCCTCTGATCATCTTCATGGCCTCCTCTGGACTCTCTCCAACAGGTCCATATCCCTTTTGTGTAGGGGGCCCAGAGCTCAGTTCCAGGTGGGGTCTCATGAAAGCAGAGCAGAGGGAGAGAATCATCTCCCTTGACCTGCTGGTCATGCTTCTTGTGATGCAGCCTGGGATACAGTTGGCTTTCTGGGCTGTGAGCATACACTGCTTTAAGGAAGACATTGCAGGTACCACAGGCAGGGTCATCTCTTTCCGTATTCAGCATTTGGTGGCTTGTTGCACTCCTGCATGTGGCTCTGTATGGGAGTATCAGGCTTCTCTGTTGGTGGTAGCCTGAGTGGCAATAAAGACAGTCTCTATTCTGCGTCCTGATGTGAACCCTGACTGTGAGGACTCCAGAAAGCTGGCAGTTGTATGCTGCTGGCACTTTCTGATTACTCTGTTTTTAATAGTTTTGCCCAGAAATGAGATGACAATTGCAGAGATCTTCAGGGGATAGTGTTTCCTTCCTGAGGAGTGGAAAACCTACTTATTTTTCAAGCAGCATGATAGGTGGATCTCTCTGACTGAGGCACTGGCTATTTTCATCTTTGGCAGACAAACGTCTTCTGCACTGTTACCAATACAGAAAACCACAGAACTGTTTCATAGTTTATGACTGATTTTTTACCACTTTTCTTGAGCTTTGCCATGTGGATATGGGATGGAATCATCCAGAAGTGGTGAAACAGGTAATGGTATCTGTTGGAAAAGGAAGCATTTTTTTTCCTGTGCAGATTTACTTGATCTTACCAGTCCTGTATATTGATGATTTTTTATAGATTCTAGGGATCTAACTTCTTAATCAAATTCTCTGGCTTGATGAGCTGTTTTGCGTAGTGAGCAACTATTCTGGTTGTAATTGTGCTACACTTTTGAAAGAGTGATTTCTGTCTGTCTGATTCACTGAACCATCTCTGTACCATGATGAGCTTCCTATCAGTGTGGGCAGTTTGGAATGTATATGTTGATGACAGTTAACATCAGGTAGTTGGGCTACTGGTTAAGGCATTAATGAATATTTCTGTTCTCCTAAGGTGAGTGAACTTTCCAGAGAGGAGGTTCTTTTTAGAAACAGACCTGTTTGGTGAGAAAGCTCCAAAGCACTGAGAGAGCAGTGGTGAAAGGAGAAACTTGAGCTTGATAATGTCCTGATCAAACCAGAAAAGTGGTATGCTGGTTTCACTCCATCAGCCACTCCTAAGTGTTCAATCCTATGCATAAGATTTGTAGAGCATGTACCTGTTCAGCCAGCCTGTTTTCTCTGACCACTGTCAGTGAAAACCTTGCAGATATAACTTCCTATTAGTCTGCTGTCCAATAGAAGATTCTGGTCTAAAATGGCTGTGCAACCACCCTCTATTTT
>JANHGB010047473.1:0-14654 GCA_026283785.1 Coracopsis vasa
AAAATGACTGCTGCTGCTGAACCCAGGACAGTCCTCCAGTCCTTTGATGTCTTACTGTGTACCTTTGGGAGGGGGAAAGGACACTTTGTGCAAATGTTCTGAAAAAATAAAGTTCAGCGGAATGGGTATGCCATGTGGGATTGTTAGGACCGCAATGGGTAAAAAAGAGGTAGTTAAGGTACTAGTTAGTAAGCACCAAATATTTACCACTATGTAATAGTAATGGGAATGGATTTTATTTTCAAGAATGTCTGAAGCCATACTGAATGTTTCTCTAAATATAAGGACCTCAGCAGTTCAAGTGCTTCAGGATGTATAAAATGTGGGTTTTCCTCTTGTATATTTGCTGTTCATAACGAGTGTTTATGGCCGGACCATACAGTATGTGCTTAGTATGAGAAAGGAAGAAGGTTTCACTTATTTCCAGAAAACTTGCCAGTTCCCAGTAAGCTTCTATTTATTTAAACACTGAGCTGGAAAACAATAGCCTCCAATTAACAACAGCACAATGCGACTGAAGTTTGAAATAAGTTGATCGTAAGGAATGATGAAAGATCAGACTTCTCCATGCTTAGTTTGCAGCTATGCAAGCATGTTCTAAACCCCCATTTTCAGCTGCTTCAAACAGACAATAATTATCATCTCTGTTGCAAATTTCATCTCCAGAGTGCTTGGAACACACGACCTGGGTTAACCCTGAAAACAGCCAAATGTGGTTTGTGCTGGAAATATTGAGGTCTTTGCTGAGCCAGAGCAAGGTCATCACCTGCAGGTCACAAAAAGGTTCCTTTTGCTGTTCCTGGAAGCTCAAGTGAGAAGGTGCATAGAAAGGAGATAATGCCTACTCATATCCTAGCTGGCAAAAAAATGCTGTGCTTCCTTTCTCCTCCCATAAGGATGTTTTCCATCCACATTGGATTGCTGCAGTGATAGCTGCTCTTGTTTCCTTCTCCTTTGACTTCTAATCCTGCTTTTGCTGAACTTAGGTCACCATCTTCCTCCTCTCACGTGTCCTAAAGGAAAAATTATGGATGTATCTCGGAGCACCACCTTGCCAAGGCAGCCAGCTTTCATCCTGAGTACTTTTATATTATTCAGCGTGCAGCAATACCAGTTACTGCAGACCCTGTCATGGAAGAGAATGAGGTTCTGTCACATTTCAGTTGTGTTGTTTTTTGGTTTTAATTCCCAGCCAAGGAGGCAAAGCGGGGAAAAAATGATGTGGGATTTCAGTACATACAAAACATCTGAAACCAACATTTTTGGAACGTCTTGATCACAAATAAAGAAAGAGGTGATTTGAGATTTTCATATTTACTTGCGCCTTTGAGGATGTTTTCGGTCTTTCATCCCATTTTGAAGGCGTGTCACCTAATTATGACTCTTTCATCCCTCTATTCCCCAGTTAGAACATGCCAATCCGTTTTACGGCAATTGATTATGACTTGGAGGTTTCCACATTCCAGCCAGTTCAGAGAGCTGGGATATTTGTGAATACCTGAATAAACTCCTTTAATCCAAAAACAAACTCCACCTGAAAGCGGCAGTATGAAAAGGCCATTCATACGGTGTTTTCAGACTCACTGGTTCATGGTTTCTTTGGATTTGACCCGACTTCCTGTACTAATGGTCTCTGAATGCATTCCCAATTGTGGCTTACTGGTCTATAAGGTACCCAGCATTTATGGGTTAGAGGAAAAGTTGTTACACAGCAACTGCTTACACAGTTTTTTGCCCGAAAGAGCAAAAAATGGACCTGAAATTAAAAGGAAACATAAAGTGTACAAATAGCCAGCCCCTTCTGCTAAATTATTTTTAAACAAATATTCCCATGATTTTGCTACTTTAAGAAGATCTTGGCTTCTTCCAGATGAAAAATACCTTTAAAATTAACACTACAATTGTCATTCCCAAGTGTGAGCATTGACACTTTGCTGATTAAGGTAGGGCCATGTTTAAGTAATCTGGTAACCTAAGTGCAAATGTGTCGATGATCTCACAGAGCAAGGAGAGACCGCAGAGGGAGATCTCCACTCCTGATAGTTATGGGACAGAGCAAGGTCGCCAAAATCACGGGGAGCAAAGTGGCTACTGCCAAGATCAGACTGACAGAGGAGATTAAAGTTCACAAACACACATAATCACCTAATACAAGTAATATTTTTGGAGGCTGTGAAAGGATTTAGAGGTAGCATTACACATTTGCGCTGTTCTTATGCATTTTCTTACATATCCTCTCCAGACCACTGCCAGAAGCAGGACTCTGGTCCATATGCTTTGTTCAGAGCTGGCATGAACATTTAATTTGGGATCAAATGGTTCATCAATTGGTGAAGGTGAGTCTGCCTAAACAAACCTTCTGAGCCTACAAAAGACATTTAAACCTACCCGAAGGTGTTAATTTTTTGAAGATAAGGCAAATTCCAGTTCAAAAGCTGCAGATGGGATTTAATGGCTAAACATCATGTGCTACCTTCAAAATTTGGGCCCTGAATTACAAAAACTTGTCAGTTAAAGCGCTCCAGACCCTATGGGTTAGATGAGAGATGCCATCCTTTTGCAGCAGTCTTGCTGTCCCCATTCAAAACTCTTCCTGGTATTAAGACTGTATCACTAAGACTCAACAAACCACATGAGGATGGACTTGCACCAAAGAGCCCTTTTAAAAAGTGAGTTGGTGCTTTTTTAAGAACTTTTTCTTAATTATTGCACTTACCACCTCATTTAATGGAGAACACGAAAACATAAGACCAAGAGACAGATGCTTGTGTTTGAATTTCCATTATTTGGTGGTCTGAAGGGATTTATCTGCCTGTGAACACACGGGACCTTGATTTCAGTATCCTGTGAAGGGCAGGATCTAATGAGGCAGAGGAAAGAAGTGACAGATTTTGGCTTCCTGCTGCCCATCCTCGGAGATGGAAACTCTCTGTGTTGACTGACCGGCTTGGCTGAGTGATAAGCCAAAATGGGTTTGGGCACCAGGCCAAGGCGGGGAAGGTTCCTCCTTCAGGATAAGATTAATGAGTTTCAGGAGGGGGCAGAGATTCAGGACTCATCTTACATCTGATTTCCCCCCATGCAGTGGTGACATTTGTCTCCCTGACGCAGGGTCATTGTATCGCTCGCTTGGTTGCCATCTGACTCTGGATTGCTCAAGATGCGCCAAAAAAGCCCGTTCCCTGGAAAACAGACATTCCATCCTGCAGTATTTGGCAGTTCTCCTTCGCATACAATATCCTTGGTAAAGGAGATTTTTTGGAACCTATAGCTAACACTGCTTGCTGGTAGTGGCTGTTTGCCTACAAAATAAACAGGACCAGAATATGCCTCATTACAGTCACACAGTGGGTTTTATTTTTCTCTGACATTTCGGGAGGTGGTGCAGAAAATGAGACTCTCTCCAGAGTGATTCACGCGGTAGCCAAAGAGGTCTCTGTGGCTGACAGTAAACCGTGTGACCTACCCATTTCCCAGTAAGGATCCAGTGCCCGGCGCCAGCACGGGACAACGGGGAAAGAGGGAATGGGGAGGGAAAGCTCTTGGAGAGAGACTGGGTTTGGAAACATCCCGGAGTGAATTGTGAATGAAAAAAAGAGAAGGAAAAAGAAAAGGAAATGAAGGCAAACTTTAAAAAACACCAAAACAGCTAAACCTCCTCAAACTGAAGCCAGTCTTTGATTCCTTCTCTGAAATGACATCATTACATACCCAGTGCAGCCACAAAGCATGACAGCCATCATGGGCCTGCCTTGGGAAGGATATATCACTTCCCTTTGAGAAATATGGAAGATATTGTCTGTAATCTCAGCCTGCCCCAGGCCAGGCAGGGGGGCTGGTTTTTGCAATGAGATCCTTCTGCAGCATTTTTTGTTCTTCCCTTGGTCTTTCACACAAATTAGGTGGCTCCCAGGGGCTGGAACACTCTCCTCAGTGGCTGTGCGCATCCACAGGCATTAAGCAAGGAGGTCAGAAAGGGATGGAGTTGGACGAAGCAGCCTGATTCATGCGGATGTGGCTGCTTGCAGCCCTGATACAATGGCTGCAATGTCCCCTGGTGCCATCTGTTGCTGGTGGCCTTCACTGCTGAATACCTTCGTGCTTAACCCCATGTCTGCCAAGCTGGAACTACCTTCTGCTCCTTCACTTCTTCAGTGATAAACCAGGAGAAGAATTAAGGGTCTTGTTCTGCAGAAGGTGTGCATACAGGACAAGCCCATAATGAAGCAGTGCTTCATTAGATGGAAGTAGGTACAGGAGGATTGTATTTCCAGAACTTGTCTTGATGTCAAAGCACGTCACTACAGAGAATGGCAAAACTAAAGCCCCAGCAGCAAAAGATCAATTTGCTCTGGTTTTTGATGCCATCATTGGCAGCAGAAATTTTTCTGTATGAGACTGAAAGGAGAGAAAATGAGATTGAGGTTCCCCAGAGACTTGGATGGTCAAATGGTCTGCGAGAGCCACGCACGCATCTGCCTTTCAATAGCCAAAGCAGGGGCAGGAGGAGTTCATTCCCAGTGGAGACAGACGAGGGCCCTTTATTCACTCCACTAGCAGCAGTCTGGCACAAAGATGGACAAATGCCATAGGAATCTGAAAAATATATTATTAGGATATGTGTAGCTCATATTACACTCTCCAAATGTCTACTTACATTAATGAAATCCATGTTTCATTGTTTCAGAGAATTTTAAGGCCAAAGGGACCATTAGATCATCTGGTTTGACCTGGATAACATGGGCCAGAAAATTTCATCCACAGAGACAACGTGTGTTTGATTAAGTTCAGTTAACACAGTGTTTCACCAAAACAATAGAAATGGATGCACTTTCATAATCCATATTTTTAGGAAAGACCTTACAATTTACGTTCTCCCTTTGGGAATAGGAACTCAGCCTTTATTGTTCTTTTAAATGGCAATGCTGCCCACACTGGACACACTCCACAGAGGGGGAGGATGAGGAACGGAAGCCACAGCCACATCACAGGGTACTGTGTACCATCGTGTGCCATGCCAGTGGGGTTGGAGGCCTCCAAGCCTTCACCCTTGTGTTAAGTCCGTGGGGCTGGTGGGGTTTGCCAGCAATGTACCTTAACCTGCAGAGTGAATCTGACTTGGGGAGATCCTCTCTCCCTCTCCCAAAACCATCTCAAATGAGCAGTGCTTAGACTGAACACAAGCTGCTTCAGTTTGCCTCTTTTTATTATTATTAGCAGAAATGCAGTGGAAGATACTCAGACATTCTGGCCATGAGCAGAGAAAGAGGCTTTGAAATAAAATATCATTATTATGGCTGCATATTTCAGCTGGCACCAGATGAAGACTGTTGCAATGAGCACTGCACAAGGAATTGCTGGAAGACACCATGAACAAATGGCAGGAGAACACTGACTAGTGGTGAGAAAACCAAAATATCTTTAGAAGCTCTGGAAATTATTAGATTTTTGACAGCATTCTTCATAACATCACTCTCTTTTTTCATCAGCTGTGGAAGTGATCAGCATTTTATCTCATTCAAATTTTGGTAACAAGATGTCTTTTGCATCCCACAAAAGAATATCCCATGTTCTTATTTCTTTTTCCCAAATTACTATATGATAAACAGAAGCACAAGGAGACTTTTGCAAGGTCATACGCAGGAAAGCCTAAAGAAGCGGCCAGGATATCAAAACCTGGTTATCTGGGTCTGAGTCCATCATTACCGTCAACAGAGATAATTATGATAAACCCTTTTATTTGCTATAGGATATATAATACACATTCCTTAGCCTAAATAATGTATATTTCAGGCAGGGGATAATTATGACGTTAGGAGGAGCTGCAGCTAGCTATGAAAGTTTCCCAACTACTGCCAATGCTTTTTGAGTACTTTAAACCATTTAAAGAGGGGAAAGGTTTGTCACAGGCTGCAATCACTGCCACTTCACATTTCTCTGATGAAACCCATGTAAATGATTATGATCCTGAAAGAGAGGTGTCTCTGCACATCAGTTTTCACCAGGCTTTCCATTTCCAAACTGGTATGGCTTATTTGAACAGAGTCTTTTGGTAACAGAGTAGTTCAAGGTGTTCATAGCACATAGGAAAACACTGACTCTACTGTCTTTCCTCCTTTCTTTTTTAAGACTCCCATTTTTTTATCTTGTGGTCCACATTACTCATGGACTGCAAACGATTCCCAAGAAAACCACAATCAGTGGATTCTCCCTCTGTCTGTAAAAACAAGACTGGATCCGACCTGCCGTGAGGTCATCGTTAGCAGCCCATTTTGGGCTGGAACCAAGCCGTGAAGCCGATTCACACGCGCATGGCCACCCCTGGTGTGGTTTGTGTTGCAGAGGACTAGCAATGCTCCCACGGTCACTGCCCACAGCACAGTGGTCAGTGAGGCAGGACTTCTCCATCCACCCTGCTATCTGCCATACCGGTGGGGCTAGAAGGAGGTTATGCTTATAAAAGAACAGTGGGTATAAAAGAAGAAGACCACAGCAGAAGACTAATTAGTGGCAGGCAGTGGGGTGCCATAGTGGCATCGTGGGGGCTCAGCACCTCTCATGGTGCTGAGCTGCTCAGATGTGGCAAAGACAGGGCAACGGAAAAGGCTCCTCAGACAACCGTGGGCAAAGTGCCATTGCAGCCCAGGATTATCTGGTTTCCAGTCTGAAACGTTGTGACCTCAGCTCCATTCCCTGCAGACTTAACCCAGCAATACTAATTTAGCACCAGCATCCTGGCTGGCAAAGTCAGCAGGGAGGCCATGAACTAAAGCTCTCCTCCACCCTGTCAGTCCTCCTCAATCGAGATCTGAGTCACAGGGAGGGCTGGGAGACGGGTGGAGGAGACAGGGAAAGGTGTCATTGGAAACAATCATCCTTTGTACTACCTGCCCTGGATACAGTGGGACTTTGTTCTTCCACCAGCTTGCATCAACATGGGAGTCCCTCCTCCACAAAGTACATGCATCCCCTTTGCCAAACAGTAGACTGAAAAAATTAGCCTTTACCACCAGAAGCGCCTTGAAAGGTGGCAGGTTTTAGCTGTTCGTAATCACATTAGAAAGGGGAATTAATTTTGAGTTATCACAAAAGGTGACAGAGTTGTCTTGCTTATGAACTGCGGCTGATTCTGTGTGTACTGATCTGTCGAGAAGAAAAGAGCCAGAAGCCTTTATTGGCTTCGCTGCGAGTAGCGAAAGTGTCTGCCCTCTTCCAGAAGATAAGTTCAGCCTTGTTTATTTTCATTTTAGCTATTCAGAAAGCTCCGTTATGTGCCGTACCAGACAATATCCCTGTGCCTTTAAAAAGGAAAGGAAGTGTCGTCCTGGCAAACATAACTGGGGCAATAAAATATAAATCTTTGTAATTGTTGTGGAGACAGAAAGCAAAACAAACTGTACTTAAGTACATTGTAAGAAAATGTCAGAGATTTGAGGGAATGGTCATTAGCATACGAAATCATTTGTCTCCCATGAGTAAGTGAGTTGGCCAGAGACCAACCCATTTAATTTTCAGTATTTTTCCTTTTGGGATTTCTTGGAATGTCAAAACTACTATTTTTTCCTCCAGAAAAGAAGAATGACTTCAAGGCTGATGTTCAGAGACCACAGAAACAAGCCAGCTCTCCCCTGCACACGGGTGCAGATGTCCATGTGCCCAAAGGTCTTGCAATCCCCATCTGCAAGGTTAGACCCTATGCAACATTCATGGGTGCTGCCTGACATTAACAGCCAGCTCCTGAGAGGACGCAGAAATTGCATCCTGTATCATCATCCCCACCTATGAGGGTGTCCCCAAACATGTTCCCAAAATGTTAAATTTGCTCAAATCAAAATTGCAGTTTCCTGTAGGTCTGCAATCCCCACGGCCACTACATAAAAACCATCCCAAGAGCAGCAGGATCCTTTTAGCATCACTTCAAACCACCCACTGTCTAACTGGTCCAGCTGGTCCCTTCTCTGCCGGGAAACTTGCCTGAAAACCACTTTCACAGACAGCCACTTCTTTGCCATGCCTGGCTCTGCATCATCACATCACATCTCCTTTATTTGTTTTAAAGCCAAATCAAAGTGGGAGAAAGCTATTGGGAAAAATGTGACATGAAGTATCTTCACCCAGCCGGCATCAGGTGGTGGCTGAGGTGTCCCAGTACCCCCACAGATGGTCCCTTTCCCAGGAGAACCAACATACAAGGACGGGTTGAACCTGATGAGGAGCCCCATGCTGCCACACTTGGTTACACAGCTGCTGAGCTGAAACGCATGAAGTTATTTGAGACAGTTATGGAAACATTTGGGTACCCTGAACTTCTGCCTGCTGGATTCTTGTCCCAGATGGGAAGAAAATGAAGTTCAGATCTTCTGGGATTAATATAATCAGAGAATCTGAGAGGAAAAACTTGTGAGTCGTTTTCCTCCTTTCTTTGATGAGGGGGTGTCTGCAAGGTTAATGAACTGCATCCCTCACAGTAGGCAAAATGATATCACACATGTTTCAGAGCAGAGCAAGCTTGGAGGTACCATGGAAAAGGTTTATTCTTTTAATTATAGAACAGGAAAATCATGTTTCAGCTCCCTAGCAAGACTGTTTCTAGCAAGAAAGTACTGAACAGTACCAAATGCAAATACCTTGCCTTCTTTTTCTTTTTTCTTTTTAATAAGGTGGTCAAAAGGTCTAAGGGGAAGCAGGGATTTTGGAAGTATGCACAAAATCAACAGTGCAGTTAGCAATGGGATAGTAAGATTTCACAGCTCCGCTTTGATCAGTATTTCAGAAAAGTGAAGCCGTAGTACAGAACGTCCTCTGAACTGAAACCAAGGCAGGCTTTGTCTTTTATCTCAAATATCAGCTAAGAAAATTAGAATGATATGAAAATGCTGAACTCATTACATTTTATTCGCGGTTTTACAAAGCTGCTCCAGTAAGGCATATGGTTTCTTGATGAAGGTAAAAATTTCTGGGACATTCTAAGTGCTTTGTTGGGTCTATGTGAGAGCCAAAGAAGTCATCATCTCCCCAAAACACTTTACAAATTGAAGGTGCAGTCATGTATTAACTATCCTTGGCTTTTGGACCATAGTGATGGTTCCACTTTCTGTTCAGAAGTCACTGTGAGAGTTCCAGCCACTAAAAAGTCATTTAGGAATGAAATGATTGATTTTGCTTTTCAGCCTAAACAGTTATTTTCTTGTTCCTTTCACTATTTTAGTCCTTCATTATTTTTCTTCAGTGCAAAATCCCTTAGGGTGCTTGTTTGAACTAACATGGAAGCAAAAGAAAAATGCCCATCCATAATTTGAATCAGACGTAGTTTCATTGCGCAAAGCTCGGCTTGTACCTGCAGGTTGTGTTACAGACCTTTCTTCAGAAAATAATCACAGATGGATTTGGTGACATCTGTGGCTTTGGTGACGTCAGGGGATTTGGATCGGGCCTATAGTTATGCATGGATATACATCCATTTTCTTCCTGAACACCTAAATGATGTCTACCACCTGCATTTTCACAGCTAAGTGGAAAAAACCCTAGTGAAAGAGAATCTAAGAAGGCAAACCAAGAGCTTTTTCTAACACTTTTCTGCCTATTATCTCTTTTTCTAAAGCATTTTTCTCCTCTAACAAGAGTCATTATTAACAATGAACTAACTAGAGCTCAGAAACATTCCGTTATATCTCTTTGCTCTTTGCTTTTTACTTTTGCTTTCCCTTATTATTTGCTTTGCTCTTTGCTTTCCCTTATTGTCAATGTGTGATTTCAGACAACAAATCTCCTGCCAAGCATCTTCTTACCCAAATACCTGCAGAACTACAAGTGGCACATATTTAAGTGACAAACCCCATCCTCATCTTGCATGAGATGACCTCAGTTTATGCCACGGCGCTGTTCCAGATCCAAACTTTGTGGATGTAAGGAAAGATACGACAGAGCTGGAGGTCAGGGCCTATTTGTGTTATTATCCTGTCTGTTGTTCTTAGCAAAACCACAAGACCTCGTTAACACAGCCTCACCCAGGGTGCTTGTAGCCTAGAGGGGTAACACAGTAGAGTCAAGAGTTCCATGAAAATGTGTTTTCTTTAAAGCAAGCTTCTAAATCTTTTCTAACTCTTTTTTTCTAAACCTAAATCTTTCGTAAATCTTTTTTTAAAATCTTTTCTTTTTTTCTAAATCTTTTTTCTAAATCTAAATCTTTTTCTAAATCTTTTCTGAATTTCAGGCTCAGCACCATGGGCTGTTTTCTGTCCAAAGTGATCTGCAAACAATGAGTGACAAAACCAAAACCATTCTGCAGGTAGTTCAGCCTGTCAATGCAGGGGGGTTGCAAGTGGCGGGGAAGATCAGAGACACCTCCAGCAATGGTGCATACAAAGTCCATGAAAGCACTTGCTCCTTGGCACAATTTCATTCCTAATCATTGTACCAATGCCTCTGCACACCAGTACCAGACTAAACAATCAGCAAGTGCAAAGTGGAAAACAAGGAATGAGATGGAGGCAAAAAAAGCTTTCCTGCCCCAAGGATGAGGATCTCCTCTTCACAGTGAACAAGGGAAACAGTGCTGGGAACAGGGCGGCTGAAAATGCCAGAGACACTGGGCAGGTCTGGAGCAGGAAAAGAGGTTCGTGCATCCCAAACCCTCCCTTGACAGCAATGCCACCATCACCTTTGCTTTCCAAGGGCTGTTCTGCTGTCACAAGCAACCACTTTGCTTTGGACTTCAGCAGAGCAAATACCCATGGAACGATGATTTCTACATTGCCTCAGCACATTTTCAGGGGAATAGAATCCTGTGCTCTTAAACACGACTGTTCACACCAGAAATACCCCACATTCATCCAGTTGAGAAACATAAACAGGTTCACTTCACTTATCCGTCTGCAATCAGGGTGCTCAGCATTTTGCAAATTAGTTTGCTCAAATGCACTTTGAGAGCATAGTAATTGGCCTGGCAATATTCCTGAATAGAAAAAGAGGTTGAAATTGTGCTCTAAAAAGAGCTGTTGGCAATTGTTCTCTGGTTTCTTGCTAAGATGCATTCCCATGGAGAGCAGCAGAAGGAGGATGGGTGGTACAGGAGAGGGCAGCAGCAATGTAAGAGCTTGTTTGCTCTATGCTTGGAAGCACCGTTCTCGAATGCAACCTCAGGTCCAGCTCTTTTCTCCCATAGAACCTTTCCCAGCTGTCCCGATCGAAGCAAGCTGTGGCTGCTCTCACAATTTGCCCGTGGCTTTCCCAGTATGGATTTTTCCAACAGCTTCTAATGACTCAAGGTCTTACTTCTAACTCCAACCCAAATCCTGGGGGGCTCCAGGGAGGTTGTTACAGCCTATCCCTGCACATAGGGTACGACAAAGAACAAAAAAAACCATACATGTTTATTTTGGGATGCTCTGGTCACTGGTGACTAACATCACTAAGCCTTTGGCCCCGGGATGCGGCTTGGCTTGGTTTTGCTATTCTGCAAGCTGGCAGGTGGTGCTGCGCCACTGCAAACCCCTTTCCCACTCCAGCAGCTTTTTGTGCTGAGACACAGCACACCCTCAGGGTCTGGATGCTTGGTCAGCTGGGAAAGGCAGTGGTTCCCAGCCCTCGGCAGTGCTGTGGCTGCTCCACGTCCTGCCAGAGTCCTGCCAGAGTGCCAGCTCCACACTATGTGTTTCCAAATGCACCTCCAGACACAAGGTTTCTTGTTTAATTTAACCAATTCACTGGATACAGACCTATTTCTTCTCCCTAGCCCTTTTCCCACAGCATCCTCCAGTTTCTGAAGGATGCCATGGGAATGCCAGCCCACCCACTCTTCTCTCCCCATGAACCCACAAGAGTCTCACAAGGAGATTCAGTAGTTCCCAAGCTGACCCTTGCAACTGCCCTTGTCACAGACGTGCTAGGGACTGAGGCAACCTGAAGCTTTTACAAACATTTGTATGTTGGAAGAAACAAAGAATTTTGCTGGTTTGAAAGTTTATTATTTGTGGGTGGTGGTGGTGGGAATAAAAGAAGGCTGATGGAAGCATCACCCATAAAGGGGTTTTCGTTTTGAAACAACTGGAACCTTCCTCCGCATTGGAGGATTTTTACGATGATGATTGTTTCTCTAATACAGTTAAACAATTTTTGCTTTGTTCTTTTTAATCACGTAGGATTTATAAGAACTTCTCCATATTCAGAGCATCCACATAGAAACTTGTTGCCCATACATTTTTCCGTTACAGATGTTCTGGGATGACAGAGCTTTTTCATCAAGGGCTTCTCCACAATGGAAAATTTATTAATACTAATTAACTGCACATCAAACTGTAATCCAGTGTTTGGATCCAGCTCAACCTAACCTTCATTTTCCCACTCCATTGTACAGAAGTACTCAGTGCCTCCCAAGTGGCACAGAAGTGCTGACTTAGCAAAGCCTGTAAGCAGATGCAAAAGTTTAACAGTAAGCTGAAATCTTTTTAATTTTAATGAAACCACTCCCAGGCTTACAGTTAAGCATATGCTTAGAGTCTTTACTGCACCATTGCCTACATATTAAAAATAAAGCCAATAATAGGTTTTTTTTCCTTTGTCTTCTGTGCTCTTTGTCTGATTGCAGCATGGTGATAGATAGTCAATATTTTCCTCAGCAGCATCATGGTGATAGATATTTGCTAAAGAGAGTTTTGTATCAGGAGGGATATGCCTTACTGCAGAAGCTGAAATAGAGCTTTATCAGATCACACCAAATGGAGCCCCTTTGTTATCCGTCCCCTTGGAGGCATAGCGACCAAAGTAAAAACGTGTTCATGAAAGTGTTCGACATGAAAAATACCCTTCACAGTGATGTGGGAAATCAAATAGCACTGTGACTGCACAGATCTCACTTCATTTTCTCCCATTAGAGATATCTTTATTTTTACAAATGGAAAGAAAAGCATCCTTCCAACCATTGCTGGATATTAATGTACATTGATATAGATGTGGTTTTACCTGAGCACAAGAGGATGTTGCTGTGCCAGAAAGCTACTATGCTTTTTAACTGGTAGGTTCCCCCCGCCTGTGTTGGTAAGCTATCAATGAGATCGGTGATCACTAAGGAGCCATGTCGTTTATCCAAATGTTAGTAACATTCTGCATTACTGTGCTCCTCCCCGGTGTAAATCCGTGTGTTAATTCCCCATTCATAAAAGTCAAGTTTTTTCTTTAGTCCAAACTAACTTTTGAAACTTTACTTCACTGCAATCGGGGTGGGTTTTTTTTGTGGGGTAAAGGGAGGAAGTAAAGAAAAAGAAAACGGAAAAATTCTCACACAAAAAAAAAAATCCATGACAGCAGAATCCAGATAAACATATAATTAAAAATGCCTCCTTTAATTTTAGTTGGGTGCCATGGCTTTTCTGGCTTGGCTAAATTAGCTGAGAGCGGGAGTCCCCATGCAGTTCCATTCCCATTCTGGCCCGTACAAACAGAGGAAGTGGTTTCCTGGGAACAAAGCCCACATGAAAGTTTTGCTGATGGTGATTTACTTCCCATGATTTCCTCCTCTCTTCACATTTCACACGTAAACCCACTGGTAGGACAGAGCACCTGGTGGTCAGATCACATTTATTGTCTCATCTGAAAGAAAAGGGGCGCAAGTCATCATCCATGCTGAGCAAAACAAGTCCCACTATGGTTCAGTTCAATGTCTTCTAAAATGGCACAGTGTCATCACAGATTTACTTTAGATGGGCTCCATCCACAGCTGGTGCGTTCAAGAGGAGCTAAAAGGGCTTTCTCCCCTCCATTAGCTCTTATATGCATCTTTGTCATGATGCTATGCCATGCAGTCCTTGAGTTATATAGATGTTGTGTTTGCTCCTATTTAAAGTGATGCCATTGGTGTAGTTGCTTTCATTTAAGAAATAAAAGGTGGCTATGTCAAGTTCAAAGTGACTGAATTTAAAAACGCCTTTGGAGAAAACAACTATCTATAGTGTTCAGGTCAATTCTGTGGTCTCACTTGGCTGCAAGCAAGGATCATACAGGTCCAAGGGGTGTTGTCGTATTATCACTTTCCTGACCTAGCCAGTTCCTGCTTTGTATTAAGGTATATTTAAGTCTGCAGAGGGATTAAAGCATAGTTGCTTCCAGAAGCAGATTTCCCAAGTCACGGCAGGGATTAAAAACATCTAATGGGTTAAAGCATCCTTCTCTGGGATTAAGACTGCAACCAGAATATTGACTGGACCTTTCCTCGGATGTGGCGTGAAATATACAGAGCAGAGATGTGCCTATTTTTTGAGGAATAGTACTTACCATTTAGTGAGCCAGAGGACATTTAATGAAGCAGTGAAAACCATGTGGTAAGACCGGACACAATAATCGGAGAGCTCATAGTCAAAAGAGTTCCATTTGCAAATCAAAGTAATAATGCCTTTCATGATAAAAGTGAGACATTTTGTTGGTTTGAAAATTAGTTTGTGTTAAAATACTGAAAGTCTACATTTTGCAGACCATGAAGAACAGCACAAGGAAAGGTGCTCTGCTGAACACCTCAAATGTTAATAAACTGCAGGTCTTACAGTGGTTTATGTCTTGAAAATTAAGCCTTTACCATGTGTTTGAAGATTCAAACTTCAGCTGTTTCGGTTAATTAGAAAGCTTAAAAACTGCTGCTTAATGAATTCAGTGCTTGTTTATGT
>JANHGB010047477.1:6042-21151 GCA_026283785.1 Coracopsis vasa
CAGCCACAGCTTCTCTGGGCACCCTGTGCCAGCGCCTCAGCACCCTCACAGGGAAGATCTTGTGCCTAAGAGCTCATCTCAGTCTCCCCTCCGGCAGGTTAAAGCCATTTTCACTGGAGCTTCCTCTTTGCAACTCTTTGGGAGCAAACTCAGGTCCCCTCAACTCTTAGTGGTGGCTGTGGGAGCCAGTTCAACAGGGGAACAAGCACTGAGTGCAGCCTCCTGCCCAAACGAAAACAAGACTCACTCATCTGAGTTAAATCTTTTTCACATGAGAAGGGGAGAGTTTATATGGACAGAACTAAGGAGACAAAGAAGTGAAACATTCCAACACCATGAGGCAAGCACAAAGGATTAAGCTACCATAAAACATACACTGCACCTACACAAGCATGAGAGTAAGTTCATATTTTGGGGAACAACCCTGTGTTTTACTTGACATTCAGCTTCCTCAGCATGCTGCACACTACAATGTACAGATCACCACAGCCTCCAGAAACTGCAGGGGATTAAACATTCCTTAGGGGATCATGCCTGGCTGGTTCTGGGGCCTGGTTTGCTTCCTAAGTGTTGTATTATTCACACGGTTCAAGCAGTGTGCTGGCAGAGTTCTACAACACTATGGCAAAGAGGTGGTTAACTGAAAGCCTGTTTTATCCCTGCTGGTTTTAGTTAGACATTGACAGTATCTCCAAGTTTAACTCTTTAGACTGCCAGTAAAGCAACAGAACTTGTATTTCTACCTTTCGGTTACAAGGGCTAACAATGGATTTCCTTCTCTCCTCCAATTATACTCAAGCATCAAAGTATCAACCACAAGAGTTCAAATAAGCCGTTTATACCTCTTCTAACATTGTTCCAAAGGTGATCTTTGCTTGCACATCTCTCGAAAGCCTCTGGTAACTTCACATGTCCCGAACAGATGTACCAGAACAGAATGCCAAACGCATAAACATCCACTGAGTTATCGTACTTCCCTGTGACAAAACCACATGTGATCAGCAGGACAAACAGCACCTTCATCACTGCAAACCCAGCACTTGAGAACAAATGTCAGTGTTCCACTGCCTCAACTTAAAGCCACAACTTCAACGCCTGAAGGCAAGGCTTGTGTGAAGCCGAGGAACCCAGCAGGAGTCATTGCCAAAAGTGGAGGGATAAGAGTTAACACCTTCTGGTTCTCAGAGGATTCATGCACTTAACCTGGACCAGCAGTTCCCAAGCTGAGGCTCACAGACCACTGCAGGTGCTTGGACTTAAACACCAACATCTGTAAGGCTCAGTTCTGCTGCTGCTGTGGGTCTGTCAGAGCCAACATCAGCCTCAACCCAGAAGTTGGGTAATTTCACCCACTGAATTAGAACAGTCTGAGCACACTAAGAGCCAATGCTCACCTCTGTAAGGCCAAGTCTAACCTGCTAGGCATGAGTATTTCACTGTTAAGAACCACCTGAATGATACTGTCTAAATCAAATTGAAGCAACTCTATTTGTGCAATTGCAATCTTGTTCAAGCAGGGACAGCATCTCAGACCAAAAGGATTCTGTATGGACCTCAGCGCTACCCTAAGATGCTTGCTCAGGAGAAATGTTTAGAGAGTGCTTGCTAGAAGCACAACTCACAGTGAATCTGAACACACTCCCCATGTTAGTAACAGCCTGGAAATCCCTTCCAGGGGACCCTTTCTGCAGTATTTGCCTATGGAAGCCAAGTATTTCCAGCTTCCTAAGAACTAAGAATTTACCTTTCCAACTGCCAAGAAGATTAACGACTTCAGCAAAGCTCATGAATCCCACAGTTCTCTTTCAAGTAAACAAACTTAAGACTGACTTAAAATACAGGAAAAAATAGAGAGCATGCATTGTAAGCAGGTTTTCTTCTGGGGGTTGGGTTTGGTTTATTATTAAGCAAGTTGGGATCCTAATTCAAAGGAATAGCCTTCAAAACTCAAGGCAGAGCGGGACAGCAGCGGATTCAGTCAATGAGCATACCTGTAAAGAGCTCAGGAGCCATATGAATGGGTGTGCCTACAATACTGCCAGACATCATGGCTTCTGGTTTGCAGAACCCCAAGTCAGTGATTTTGGCTCGATTCTTTTTGTCAAGCTGTAGAAGAATTCATACACAGGCAGCTGATCACCACACTTCTCAGGTTCAGGATTGCTTTTCAACTGTTTAACACTGAGGGGCTGGGCATCTGTCCCTAAGTCAGCTTCTCTGATTCCTTGGCTGCTCTTGAATATTTACCTAATTCAGCTCAGTAACAAGACATGCCTTCACTTGTCTTCTCCATAGAGGGTGTGGTTGGGATTTAATAGAACCAGGAACTGGAAGTCCTACTTGTAGCTCAAGCTCTGCACCTTGAAGAGAAGTCACTCTACTGCTCCCTTTCCCCTAGACTGTCTGCCTGAGAAATGAGCTAGGGAACCCTCACTGCAAGGCAAGTTGTGGCTGAGACCACAAGTTCAAAGATCCTGTATGAATAAAGCTATTATTTCATTTCCATTATGCTTCTCCCTCCCACTAAAAGGACCCTGTAAGACCTCAGGATTAGCCAGATACAAAAGTTTTCCTTACCAAGACATTTTTGAGTTTGATATCCCGGTGCACAAGTCCCTGACTGTGAAGATAACGGATTCCTTCCACTACATCCAAGGCAATCTGTAATCGTGTTTCTAATTCTAGCCCAGCCTGAAGAACAAACAGAGATTTCATTCCTACAAATGTGCCAAAAACCCACTGAAAACTAAGCAATTCTACCTCTGGTTTACAGACTAACAGGTATTTAGATGTGAACTGTTTTAATGTAGGGATATAACACATATACACAGAGATTGTGGTTACCTTTAGTCCTGTATAGAGGTCTCTGTGCAACCGTTCCATTATCAGGAGGACGGCAATGCTGGAGCCTCCTCCATAGCCATAGTCAATCACAGAGCCATGGAGATGCACAAGCCTCTCGTGTGTCTGCAGAGACCTAGAGGAAGTTCAGCACAGACTTGGTCATTTTGATACCCTCCACCCCAGGCCAAGCCCCACCTTGCCCAGTAGCTGCAGCTTTAGCACAACAGAACAATACACTTAGACCGTGCAGTAACAGTTCACAGCACCCCAAAGCTCTGAGGACCATAACAATATACATCTGCCCAATCCAATAAAACTCAAGAAAGCCCCTTAAAGGTTATAGCAGCAAAGAAACACTATAGGATTTCAGCTGTCTGCACTGCAGTACCTGCCTGCAGCTCTTGACTGAAAACAAGCTGGTCTCTGCAGTACAGACCCATCACTTGCCTTTGTGAATTCAGACAGGACAAAGGCAGATTGAATCATTCCTCCTTTCCCAACACCAAAAACCAGGTGAGAAGAACCATTTGAGAAGAACCATATCATACTCAACTCTAATTTACTTTGCATTCGACCAGCACACAGAGCAGAGAATCAGATTAAGGCAGGAAGGACCATGCCTGCCTACCATGCTGTGCCTGGTGCATTTCTGCAGTGGCACTGCCAAGCTGTCCTGTCCCTGCTAGAAGGAGCAGCTTCATGAGGTCAAGTCACTGGTTGCAGCATAGAATTATAACAAGCAAGGTTGTGCCTATGCAAATAGCATTTGTTTGCAGCATCAAAGTTAAGGAGATCCATGTGCAAGGAGACAAGTGCTCACGATACACACCTCATATAGTGAAACTCGAGTGCAAGGTCATTCCAGTGCTTCTCATCCGGAGGAACAACAGACTTGAGTGCACATGGGAAATGGCCTCCCCAGCTGTCACACAGATAGACCACACCATACTGTCCTCGGCCCAGCTCACGGCCCAGCTTTGGTTTGCCTGGAAGGCACAACACCCATTTAGTCAGACTTCAAACCATGTTTATTGCTTCCTATAGACCATCAGGCTGGCAGCCCAGAGCCTGGCACAGGCCAGCAGCTGCACCATTCAACTACGTGTCAGATGGAGGCTCACAGAAGCACTTGAGTGGAAAGCAAAACAGCTCTCCCACTCCATTACACCCACTGGCTGCTTCAGGAGGGAACAGGAGACAATCCAGAGAACATCAAGCACAACACTCACCGTGTAACAGCACATCCTGAAGGGACCTGCTCTCCAGCGAGAGCCGTGCCAGCCGAGGAGCGTGGTCCTTCCGCACCTTCAGCCACAGGTCTTCTGTTTTCTCCAGCCTGCCAGAATGGCCATCTTCTAACTGCAAGAGAGAGCCCACACACACTGCAATCCTGCCTGCTTTGAAGCCTCATGTAAAGAGGTCAATGGTCCTTGTACAACTGAGTAAAGATCCTACTTAAAGCATGCCTAAAAGCAGGACCTTGTATTAGGACACTCGAATCAGCTCTGCCACCTCTGCCTACAGAATGGCAGCATTAGCTGCATGAGCTGGAATTTTAGCTCTCTCTGCAATTAAAACCCCTCTTTCCAGAAGTGGCAGGATACAAACCAAGGCCTCCTCAACAGCTCCACACACTCACCTGACGCAGAGAAGCTGCAAAAGCCTCATGGGAACTGTTTAGCCTGGTCCGGAACTGGCTGCAAATGCTCTTGGCTAACTTGGATGCACTGAGGCTCTCAATAGCATCCTGAGCAACTTTCCTCTTCCAGTCACTGGTGATGGCAGGAGGGCTGACCCATGTAATCCGCTGGATTATCTACTCAAACAGGAGAGAGAATTAAGGCACTAGCACAAAAACCCCCACTTACTCACACTGCTTACACACCTGTGATAATTGCACATAGAATTGCAATAAACTAGTAATGATTTAGAGTTAACATGTTGTTGTTGTACACAGATACTAAGAGATCTGATTGTTCCTCAATATCTGCTCAGTTCATTTCTACATGCCAACCATCCTTTCATGTCTGGCCAAGAACACACTTGGCTGGACAACCACCACTTGGAAAAGCACAGTTGTGGCACAGCTTCTCAGCTAAGGACAGGCACAGCATGAGCAGTAACCCAGAGAAATGTTCCAAAACTGATGAAAGCATCAGTGAAGCAGCTTTTTTGGGGACAGATGCTGTCAAGGTGTGGAAATCCTTGCTGTGGGTATACACCACATCCCTGAAATTGCTGGCTGATGAAGGTGCCCTGCTCCACCCTTTATTAGAAGCCACAGAAATCCAGCTCTGCACAGCCAGGCTGGATCCTTCACCCAGGCTGAAGGAGGAATCAAAAGGTTTGGTACCACTCCATCTGCACTGCACCTATTTGGGGAAAAAAAGTCATATTCCTCCCACCCATACAAGGAATCTGAAGAGGGAGGAGGCATCAAGAGCTCAGAGAAAGAACTTCAGAAAGGTGAATACTTTAACAGACAGGAATTTAAAGCAAAGACCTGAGGAAATCTGGGCTGCTCTGGAGGGAGGAGGGTGAACTGACACTGCAAAACAAGCAAAGCACCCCCAAGAAACCCCCAAAATCCCACCAGTTACCCAAAACAAACAGCAAGTTCAAAATGCTGACCATCAGAACAGAAAGGAAACACCAAAGAGATACCTCCTTCATATCAAGTATTAGTATCCCCAGGAGAAAACTATACACACAGCTTTAATGGGGAAGCAACAGCTTTCCAATGCATGGGCCCAGAGTCAAAATTTAGAGGGCAGCTGCTCCAAAAGCATTTCACTGCACAGTGACAGGTACCAGAAATCAATGCTAAAATGCCCATACCTGTTTGATCTGTTCCCACAACATCCTGGTTACTGTTGAGCCAGAGTGGAAAGTGACTTCAACATGATAAGCTGCATTTAGGATCTGGAAAGCAGGGGAAAAATGAAAGTATGGGAACTGGGCAAGCTTTAATCACTATAAAATGTGCTAGGCCCTCCGAAAATGAGATGGGATACTCCATGATTCACTTGGTTCAATTTACTTCCTGTATTAAGCTCATAGGTGTTTCTATCTGGATCCTATATACAGATATTGGAAAGGTAAGTACTGGGCCTTTAAGTGAGTGTTCTCCAGTTTTAGAACTTCCCTTAATGTCACCAGACCCACCCAGAGCTCTGTTCCTCTCTTTTCAGTGAGCATTTCTCCTCCCACCCCTGCTGGATCAGGATACAGGCAATTACAAAGGATACCCTAGAGAGCCATTTAAGCCACCAGACCTGTTTGAGATAATTGCTTGTGATGTGTACAGAAACATCCTTGGACTTCTCCCAGCTCCTTGCAGGATGTACTGAAACCTCCCAGGACTCCTCCAGGCTCTTCAGGCACCTCTCCAGAGTCCCCACAAAGCTCTCTCGCAGGTAGTCCACAGAACTGATCAACTTGTTGGCAACTGCTTGGTTTAACCGAGAAATAATCAGCTCCTGGATTTGCTTAATACAACACTTGATGTCCTTGGAACTCACAGGCTCCCCGTTCTCAGGAATGATGATATCTGCATCAAAGAAAACAAAGAGGCATCGTCTGTATTCAACACAGCATCGGTGCACCAATGGCTCAGAGCTGCTTGGAGTGGTTTGTAGAGGAGCTCCAGCACAGCCTCAGCTGGTGTTTGAATTCACAGGACACTCACCACCAGCACTCTGTAGCTACTACCAGTTTACAGTGATGAGAAGTCAACTATCACCTCAAAAATCACAGGGCAGAAGCACACAGCTGTATTTCTATCTAAAGAAGTACAGGCCAGGAGATGCTTCCAGGCCATCCATAAGCACTGCTGGATGTTGAATGTTCTGAAGGAAGTGATAGAACAACCACCTCGGTTCCAGGACACCTTTATCCAGGTCCCTGGAAAGGTTCATTACCACCTTGGTATTTTTCAACAAACACTGAGCAATCAGTGCTCCCACACTGAGTACTACTACATTACTACCAGGAGATGAAGACCTTGGCTCTGGAGTTTGGCCAACACCAGTCTAGTGTACTTAACACAAACCCAGTGATCGGCAGATGGCATTAGCTCCTTGAAATAACACCTTCCTTCTTTTAGGGTACTACTACAAATACTGGCATCCAACAAGATGCTACACTCTAAGTGATTCCTGCTGCGCAAATAAATACATACACATATTTACTGCAGGTGTTTTATCTTCTGCCGCCCCTAAATATACTCCTAGATGTAAGGAAACCTGAACTCAGGTGCTCCAACTCTGGGAAGAGTGGGACAGACAGAACACAGGAATTACCTGTCTTGCTAATGCAGCAATAGCAGCCCTACACAGGCAGAATTAACACACTACTGTTAGTGTATACTAGCTCACTGGGGTACTTTATGGCATGCAAATAGGCTATATTACAATTAAAACAAGCTCTTTATGAGGACTACATTTTTGTGGGGGCACTACAAAGCAACCATTTCAAGGAACAGGAAAGATCTCATCCAGTTCCCACCTGCAGAAGCAAAACCATCAGATCCTAATCTGCAGTATTAAACACAAACCAGTATTTATTATATGCTCCAGCCCTGGCAGTGTTCAAGGCCAGGCTGGACAGACCCTTGGGCGACATCACCTAGTGTGAAATGTCCCTGCCTATGGCAGGGGACTGGACCTGGATGATCTTAAGGTCCTTTCCAACCCAAACCATTCCATGATTCTATGAAACCTCTACTTAGAAGCAGAGGAGCAAAAAGAGAGTTGTGAAATATCCAACCTACAACTTTTCACTGTGATGTTTATGACAGACCCCATATTCCTGCAGACTAACTCTGGGCAGCCTCTCACCCTCCGCACTTTACACATCCTTGTGTGTGCTTCCAGCTCCTGTGCTCCTGGAAGTTGTGTTACAAGAAGATGTAGTGAGAATCCTTCCATTTGCCAAACTCACACGCTAAATGCCAAGCAGAGGCCTCAGGAGCACAGTATGTTTTGTAGATTTGGGGGGAGTTTAAAAGCAGAACTTTACCTACCCAGAAGGATTCTATTTTAGGAGGTTTTAGACCCAAAAGTCTTACGCAAGCCTCTCAAAGGAATCACACAGAAAGTACAAATCAAACCTTTGTTGCTACATCTCAAAGAGCTTTTTTTCCTTAGGACAGATTTATTCCCAAGTCTCAGCACACCCCCTGAGGCAGAATAGGGAGAGTTCTTTTCTTCTTCAGCAGAATAAGAAATGAAAGCAGCAAAGTCAAATACCCTGAGAACTGTGGAGCAAGCTCCGGGGGGAAAGGTCTGATCTGTAGGAAACCAAGACTGTGTTTAGGGGCAGCACAAGATAAAACACCTGCAGTAAATATGTGCGTGCATTTCTTTGCACATGAGGCTCAGGCCTCATTTAAGGACAGTGCTTTTCACTCACGAGATACCACAGTGTAGATACTCTGTGTTTTACTTCTAAGTTTTCTTGCAAAGCCACTTGCCTAGGCTATCATGAACCATCCCTTAGCAGACAGCAAGGGAAGCCACTCTTCTTCAAAGCCCCCAACCTCTTTGTTCCCATTACTCTCCCAGCAGTAGTTACCTTTGAATTTCATATTAGCAGCATCCTCCAAGAGCTCCTCCTTCATATTGCTCAGAGTCTCTATGATCATGTCCTTCATCTCCTCTTGCTTGCGGTTGGCGATGTTCATCAGCGACTCATAGAGCTCATTCTCCTTCTTGCGGGTGTACTCCAGCCTCTTGGGGGTGATCTGCAGGTCCCGCTGCATGTCAAAGGCCTGGTTGATGAAGATGTTGAGGCAGCGGCAGTGCACCTCGTTTAAACTGGTGGCTGCTTCCACCAGGTGCTTCTGAAGGACCTGCCTGGAGAAGGTGCTCAGGAGCCGGAGCTTCTCGAGCTGCTCCACCAGCATGCTTTGAGCATCAGCATCAGCACCAGGCACCCCACAGCTGCAGTGGTTGCTACTCAGGTACTCCAAGTCCATCAGTTGGCAGTAAAGGGAGGACTTTTCCTGCTCAGTTTTTTTGGGAGAGATCAGGTCAGCCCCCACCTCGGACACTTTGAAGAAGAAAATGGGCAAAGAGAATTTCTCTTTGATTTGGCGCAGTTCGTTCTCATCTGATGAGGAAAGTTCTGGCTCGCTGATGGCAAAGATGACCACAGGCAAGACCTGGTTCACGTACTCCCCCAGGGTGGCTTCAGCGGACTGGAATCCACGACATGGTGCTACCACAACGTCCACTTCCTAGCAAGTGAGGAAGTTAAAAACACAGGGTTTTGTACAGAGCCTTTTGAAAACGGATATATCCAAAAATGCACCATAATTCCTTCACAAAGAGAAAAAGGAGAAATGTCCAAACCCTTTCGAGCAGTTACGGAGTCCCACATACAACATCATGCTCTTATTTTGTACTAAGTTATTAGTTATTACTCTGATTTTGAACTAAGCCTTTGAGTTGTAGCTTAGTTCAGATCAAAACTTAGAACAAGATTCCCAAAGTGCTCCATGTCATTCCTTAGCTTACAGCAACCTCTCCCACTGATGTTTACCAAAGCTGCAGCTCTTTGAGGAGATACCCACACCATCAGTTTTCAGTGCAGCTTCCAACAGTAGAAAGCACCACACCAGCCACTGCTGCCAAGACAAAGGCAGCACAACAACCGATTCCAAAGAGTAGGCAGCCAAGGACAGACGGGGGAACAGATGGTTGTAACAAGCTTAGTTCTGACTTTCTTCAGATCCAAATGAAAACCAAGAGATGGATTTTATTTACTAACTTTCTTACTGCACACAGTTTCACTGCTTTGGTCATGCTCTTGCTGGTACAACATTTTAGTAACCCTACTAAAAAGGGCCAGTTTTGAACCTGCTTCCTTCCCTTCCAAGGAAGCAGATGAGACTCACTTCTGGATGTGCAAGAAGTGTTAGAATTGCATGTATGACCCCAGTAAAACAGAATCCCAGCCTGGTCTGGGTTGGAAAGGACCTTAAAGCTCATCCAGCTCCAACCCCTGCCACAGGCAGGGACACCTTCCACTAGAGCAGGGTGCTCCAACCCCTGTGTCCAACCTGGCCTTGAACACTGCCAGGGATGGGGCAGCCACAGCTTCTCTGGGCACCCTGTGCCAGCGCCTCAGCACCCTCACAAGGAAGAACTTCTGCTTAAGAGCTCACCTCCATATCCCCTGGCATGTCACCCCAGGGCCTGATCCTGCAAGATACTGAGTTAGCTCAGCCCTTCATCAGCATGGTCAGTGTGAGACTCATGCACTTCTGTACTTGCAGAAAGACCTGAGCAGCTTCAGCAGGGCTGGAAGAGCTGCTGCTGGATGGGACACGTGCCAGCCAGGCCCACTTTCACCCAGAGACATGCGAGGTCCTGTCACGTTAGTCATTGCTCTTGCTCATTCAGGCATCAAAAAGGACCAAGAAAAGATTGTGTGGAGCTTTTCACATCAAAAACTGTTGCAGCCAGCTATGGGTAAGGCTGTATCAAAGGGAAAAGCTCAGCACAGCAGTGGTCAAGGCAATTCTGCTGTTATTCCAGGAGCAGACAGGCTCATGGTCCTCCAGCATGGTCCTCCAGCTCACCGAGCTGTGCTGGTGTTCCAGACCAGCCCTCCATGAAGGTTCCCATGGGCCATTTCCACACTGTACAGGGAAATCCCTGATAAGACCTTTATCCCTGCTCACACATGGACCCTCATAAAGCAACGAAGCTTGAAGCCAGAGCTGACGCAAGCATCCCAGATACGGCTGTGGTGCCGGCAGTGCGGATGAGGAACAGGATCCGTGCAGGGTGGATGAAAGGAGGAGTCAGAGAACGTGTTTTACAAGAGAGTTACACAACCCTGCACCTGGTACAGGGGCTTCTGGCTCCCCAAAGTGTTCCCTGATATTTTAATAAGGAGGAGAAAACATGCACATTGGTGCCATTGTGAATCTTGCCTTTCCCTGGCTAAAATGGTCTGTAAGTTACATCCAAGGGGAAAATGTGAAGATAGAGGTGGAGGTAAGTGTCCCATGAGAATAAGAGCAAAGGTAGAAGAGGAAACCAGCTGGCCCACCAGACACATGACAAGGGTGTATCTACAAGGTGTGTAGATACAGCACCTTGTTACCCACTCTGTAATCCTTCGGAGTTTCACTCCTTTCTATACTGACTTGGACGTTCCTATAGACCTCGGTGCTTGGAGGGTCAGCAACCCCACTACCAGCCATGATTTACTGCTGACCAGCTCATCTCCCTGGCTTTGTAGAACCTCAGGAAAGCGGGAATGAAGGAGAGAACCCAATTCACGCTTGTGTTCAGGCACATCAGTCACCCTCTAAGGAAGACCTCCTGATGCCATGGAGGGATGGCTCTGCTGTTTGTGGCAAGCCAGGCAGTGCCTGGGCAGCTCAAGAAGTCACACCAGCTCTGGTACAACCAGTTTTCCTCATGAACTTTGTTCTTCTGGTAACTTCACCACTTTCTGCCCCGCAATTTGGGTCATAGAAGCTCTCTGCTGCTGTTTTTGTGCTTCCAAAAACACACAGATCAGCCCCTTGGAGCCTGCTGCTGCCATCAGTGTGGTGGGAGGCTGGGACCACACTGCCTGCAAGGAGAGGGCTCAGGGCTTTGATAGGGGTCACCCAGCAGCTGGTGATGAACACCTTGAGGAGGTGCCCTTCCAAAGAGGCTGGAGGTGGAGCATAGCCCTGCTGTGGTTGGCTCTGCGTGGGCTCCTGCAGGCACTGTGGATGCTGCCATGTTACCCCAGGCTCTCCTGGCTGTCCATCACCACCCGCTGCCTGTCCTCTTCTGCTTTGATTGGATGCTCCTCGGGATATCTGCGTCAGATTTGCACAGCACAGAAAGCAACGTGACCCCGGTCCGTGACTGAGGCTTCCTGGTGCTGCCACAACACCCATAATAAATAATAATTATGCTGGGCTCAGAAGAGCTGACGTAGGAGCGGCTTGGCTGGAGTCACCGTCCTACCCAGCCTGGCATGGGCCTCGCTTATCCCTGTCAACTAGGACGAGAAGGAGGAGGATGGAAGAGGAAATCCACTGCAAACATTCGCCTTCTTCCTCCTGTGTAGGAGGGAGCACGCAGAGAGTTGCCACACCAGCTCCTTTTTCTTCTGATACAACGCCAATTGCTGCACTGGAGCTGCTCCTGGGATGAATTTGGCCCTGTGTTTACATGAATTATTATTATTCATTAAGATTATCTTGTGGTTAAAACAGCAGAGCGGGAAGTGAGCGATATGTTTCTGGCTCTGCCACCGACTCTCAGCATGGCCCTGGGCAACTCACTTTCCCCCATTCCTTTCCGGAAATCTATTTCCAAGTGAACAAACACTAGCATTGAAATGAGGGAGAATGACACAGATTATGAGCATCTGCATAAATACCTGATCGACATCCAAATCCTACTGAGAAACAACACAACAATAATCTCAACCTTCAGCAAGAGCTGCTTTTGTTTCTTTCATGTGTTTCTTTTATTTGCTAATATATTTGTGAATAGGGGTTGGTTTAAATGTTACAGCAATTGCTGGGGGCCTCAATTTTCAACTCATTCATATTGTCAGGGAGACGAAAAGGAATGGGCATGGATACTCACAGGCTAGGTGTTTTCCCATCTGAACAGTCAGAGAAATAGGACTAAAAATACTAAACAAGTGAAGGAGAAAAATCATTGCAATGAAAAGAGAAGATGCAATGAAAACATTGAGATTCCTTGTTGTGGTCTGGCTATTTCACACCATTCCTGTGTGGATTCTTGCTGAAGAATCCTGCTTTGGGGGAAGCTCCCCCAGCTCTGAGCTGGCAGAAGGGACCCAGCACCGGGCACCCCATCTACCCCATTGTGTGACAAACATCAGAGCTGGGGCTCTGACAAGATGGCTCCTGGCTGGGGTACCCTGGGCAAAACAGAGCTCAGACTGGGGGAGGCTGCTCTGCTGCTCCAGTGGGGATGAAAGGATCTTGTTTCTGCCATTCCAAATCCGACAACTTTTATATCAAATAAAGGGCACTGGTTGCCTTTCAAAGAAGAAGGAAAGAAATCAAACCCAACTATTTTAATTGATTCTCCCTTAGGCGAGGGAGGAGAAATGATGCAATTAGATGAGGGAGGTGGGGAGAGGGGTAGGATCATGAGCTGGATCCAGTTTTACCAACCAAATGGTTGAGAATGTCCTCAGAACTCCTACTCTATGAGCTTAACACAGATTGAGGAGAAGGGTACATCCTTTGCAGCTTTCCCACCATGACTTATGGTGATCTTTCTAAAAGCCCTGTACTGCTTTCAGCCTATTTTCCTGCTCAGCCAGGGCATCCTTTAATTATCCTATTTGTAAATTTGCAATTAATTAATTAGCTTGTGTCTGAAAGGGCTTAGAAAATGTAAGTGTGGCTGAGTATTGTTAATGTCAAGCTCAATAATTATCACTAAATATTTATCTAGCATTGTAAGTGGTGGCTGGCATTTTAGAGAGATTAAGAAAGATATGGTTCCTGCCTGGAAGGCCTTGTCATCCAAATGAGACAAAGAGAGAACATGGAGATTGACAAAAGAAAAGAACTGAGATGGAAAGGATTGAGACACCATAAATAAAGTGCGCTGTGAGTCATATTGTACACAAATACCTCCGAGCAGAATGAAGAGAAGCAAGAGTGAAGCAGGGGCACCAATTAGATGAGACCTGCCAAGATACAGGAAATAAGGTAGTGGTGCAAATATCTCCCCATGGAAGCTCTGACACTGCCTCTTTGCAGGACATTTTTACATCCAGGGCTATGCTCAGGGCAGCACTTTCTGCCCTTAACTCCCTGCAGGTAAATGCAGCATCACAAATCCTCTCCTCCCCTCTGCTCCAGACCCGGCTGGACACAGGGCAGCAGCGATGCCCCAGCTGTTTGCTTCTGGCCCATGGCTCATGGAGCAAGGGGGACATTGAGGCTTTGCAGAAGCCTGTGGGATGCAGAAGGACACAAGGATTTTTCCTGAAGGCTGCCAGAGTATCAAAGAAACTGCTTGGCACTTTCAGGGAAGGGCATACGGAGCTGGATTAAAATGCCAGCCCTTCCCTCTCCTCCACACAACTCACCATTGCCTTCCTTCATTCCTGGCCTTGCTCCAGACACAGCTGGGATCTCTGGGCAGGAGGAAGGCAGCTCTTGAACCCCAATCAAGCTCGGGGAGGTCTGGCAATAGGAATGCCCACCGAGGGTGGGGTGATCCCTTCTCCTGCCCACCTGGTTCTTCCATTCCCGCCTGGTCCCGGCCGGCACTGCTGAGCATGGGGAACACTCCCTGGGTGACACACTGCCTCTGGGACATCCTTGCCCAATGATGCTGCAGTGAATGAAAAACAAACAAGAATCCCGTGCTCTTTATTGCGTGTTAGGTGGTGACATGGTTATAAAAATACAGGAGAGCAAATTTGCCAAGAAGGGAATGGGAGTGAGCAACAGAGGAGTTGGTTTCCTCCACATGTTCACTCTTTCGCCTTATGCAAATCTCAGTAATATCCATTTCTCTTTCTTTAAAATCTGGAATAACAGCACTGCTCCTCCTGGCACTGAATGCTGCTCTGTCTGGGTCTTGGTCTTGCTTCACCTCTCTGCTCATGCTTCGCCCCTCAACAATATCATAGAAATCACAGAAGTCTGTTCTGTGCTGCGTGCATGCGCTCACTAATGCTGTAATCAGTGCTAAAGGCCTGAGACAAACAGGGCCCTAAAGACTTCTTCCAAAGAGTAAAGAATTTTCCTAGCCCTGGGAGTTTCTATCCATTTGGGACACAGAGAGCTGCATTGAAAATAATCAGTTTTCTGGGCTTTGCTCCAGGTGTCAGTATTTATCTGGAGTGCTGAGAAATTGTACCAAGTGATAAGCAATGGTAAGGTAAATTGGGTTATAATAATCCTTAATGGTTATCTGGTGCTTTATAATGCCAAAGAACCAATCAAACATTAATTAATTCTGATAACGGTCATCTCAATGTTGTCTTCTCTCTGGAGATGGGGAGGCTGACAGGTTTGCCTTGCCCAAGGCTCCAGAGCCCAGCAGGAGCAGGGGCAGAACTAGAGCCTAAGGACTTCTGCCCTCAAAGCTGGCCCCTGCCTGCACCATATCCATGTTCTGGTCCCTACCTGCATCCACAATGCCATGACCTGGATTTCAGAGGCACCTCAGGCTGGAGGAACATGTTGAAATCCAAGGAAGCGCTGTTTACTGGAAGCCAGCCTCCACACGCATGCCACACGGTCGCA